>VXBO01011019.1:3857-21041 GCA_013400135.1 Rhinoptilus africanus | reverse complement strand
TGCATTGGTGAGGCCACATCTGGAGTATTGTGTCCAGTTCTGGGCCCCTCAGTTCAAGAAGGACAGGGAACTGCTTGAGAGAGTCCAGCGCAGAGCCACAAAGATGATTAAGGGAGTGGAACATCTCCCTTATGAGGAAAGGCTGAGGGAGCTGGGTCTCTTTAGTCTGGAGAAAAGGAGACTGAGGGGTGACCTCATCAATGTCTTCAAATACGTAAAGGGGGAGTGTCAGGAAGATGGAGAGAAGTTGTTTTCAGTGATGACCAGTGATAGGACAAGGAGTAATGGATGCAAATTGGAGCATAGGAGATTCAAGGGGAATATCAGGAAGAATTTTTTTACTGTGAGAGTGACAGAGCACTGGAACAGGCTGCCCAGAGAGGTTGTGGAGTCTCCTTCACTGGAGACATTCAAAACCCGCCTGGATGCGTTCCTGGGTGATGTGCTCTAGGTGACCCTGCTCCGGCAGGGGGGGTGGACTAGATGATCTTTCAAGGTCCCTTCCAACCCAATGATTCTATGATTCTATGATTCTATGATTCTATGATCAGCTCTTGAATTAGTTTCACCTTTTATGTTGTAATCTGCTGTGGCATAAATTCATGGCAATCCTTATTCCTTATTTATTCCTTATTTCAATGCTCTATATTCAGTTCCCCCTGCTGAGGGCATCCTCATGAACTCTCAACAGCGGCAGGGAAAAAACAGCAAGGGAGCTACAGGGAAACAGTGTCTAGGAGCAGGTTGTCCTCTGGACAACCTCTGCTACTCGCTCCCATGTTGGCAGCTTTCAGCATATTCCCATGAGCAAGATCTTGTACTGAGAGAAACACATTAGAAATGGTACTTTACTTCTTTCTTCATCCAGTTTTAGGCAGACCATTTCTCAGAGCAACTGACAGTTGACGGATTTGATTCAGGAATGCACACTCTGCCAATTAATAATACAAGATGTATTTCTACACTATTTTATCTGCAATAGCCAATGGATTTGGGGAAACCCTGGAAGTAAGAATTTGGAAACCTGACACAATTTCCGTCTCTTTGGTTATTTCCTGCTTTTCCATAGTTGTTTCCACTCAACATCAGTTTGACAGATCATTATTGTTATTGCACAAGTTATAACGGCTGAACTTTTATGCTTGGCTAGAGAGGCTCCCTTGATTTCTTGCCCTAAAGTATCAGCTATTGAAGTATGTCCTAGCTTAATCAGATCTACATCTCTTTAGTGTATTAGGTGCAGTAATATCATGATAAATATCCACATGGCTGGCCTAATCCTGAATGAACGATTACATACGAACTTACTAAGATTTTCTAATATTGTAAGTAGAGCATTCATTCTCAGTTTAGCACATTTTGAATGCCACTGAATAGTGGAATACTGGAATCTCCTCATCTTTGCTAACACTATGCTAAATATTGTTTGTAATTGTGTAAAGAGCAAAATATACATAATAGACTCTTTAGAAGTTATAAAATATAACATCACTCTTCAGAACTGCATATTTTTATCCAGAGGAACTGGAAGTGAAACCTGAGGCCAGATGATCCCATGCTATGATAGTATGGCAAGGGAACAAGCACATTCCCTCAAGTGGAATGAATGCCTCTGGACACCTGTGTCTTCTGGACAGCTGTGTGATAGGTCTAATATACTGGATGCAAAGAAGAATTTGTGTGTAAGAGAAAGCAGATACCTACTCAACTCAAATGTACCAATTCTATCAAATTACAGGTCAGGTGGGATATAGGATAATCTAAACTATAAAAACAACTAAGAGCTACCTATAACTTGATCTAAAAAGAGATCAGTGGGATTTGCAGATATGACACGACTGAGGTGGCAACCTTATCAGGTGAACTGCTGGTGTACTGCAGTTTCAATATCTCTTACTAAGAAATCATTGCACCTTTCCCTTCCACTGCCTCCATTCAAACTTATTTACACAGTTCATGTGTGTGGAATATGACATGACAGGACACACCACTGTTGATAAATAACTGCTCTGGAGAATTGTCTGAAACACAGTTTGCACAGATGATTAATAGAAAACATCATAGTTTTAGTATTATTCAGTTTCGCATTTACATTGAATAGAACTGCAACTGAGAGTATTAACTCACACATACTTCAAGACTTGATTCCCTCTGCCCTGTACCAACTCACTAGCAAGCCCCAGATGAGGTCTCAGAGGTGCCTACAACAGCAGTGCTCAGGCAGCTCCACTCCCAGATGCAAAGAACAGATCTGGGAGTCCTGAGATTCTGGGGTGCCATGAGGCTCCCAGCTGCCTGGCATGAAGCTGGTACTCAACCTCTACATCAAAACAGGGACCGTAACAGCTCCAGCACACCCAGGCTCCCCAGAGAGGACAAACATCCTAACTGTGCCATCTCCAGAAAGCCATCAGGAATGAGCCAGGTTTTTAGGAAATTCTGCCTTTCATTAATTAGAGATTTGTCCAAAACAAAACCCCTCAAAAAAAAAAAAAAAAACAAAAACAAAAAAAAACCCCAAACCACCAAAAAAAGAAATCAAAAAGAAACCAAAAAGCTAACAAAAGCACCAAACCTGTTCAGTCCAACAGATGGATGTTTTCGTCAGACAGCAATGGTCCCAATGTCACAGCAGACAATGTTCTCACACCTAGCCCAGGATCAAATGCATGGTATTACTCTCAGTGAACAATTGCTTGCAACACTGATGTATTCTGCATTTGCAAAAGACGTCACTGAGGTATCAATGGAAAAGATGCTATCAGAGAGTAAAGCAGGTACATATTAACATTATTGACTTGCAAAATTGAGACATCTGTTATCTTTGTTAGGTAGCTGTAGCCAGGAGAACCTGAAGAATACTTACAGGAACTGCCACAGACGAAGACAGGATCAAATGACATGGTGCACTTTCATATCAGGATTACTATGTCCTGACAAGTGCTCTAGAAAGACACTTAGCATCTACCTCAATTCCTGGTAGAGCCTCATTGTCAAGAGACCTGAAGTGTCCTCAACAGTACAAGAAAAAAAAACCAAACAAACAACAATAAAAACCACTATGGAGGTAGTTTTTCTGTTGTGGGGTTTTGATTGGTTTTGGTTTTTGGTTTTTTTAATCTTTAAATGCCAATATTGCATGTTGGCTTGACGGTTGAATCTCTCTGCAGGTGTTGTTCCAAAAAAGCAGTGTCCCTGGAGAATTAATAACATACAACCACTAAAATAACTTTTTCAAGTCACTTGAGTGTCTGTAATTAACATGTTAAGCTGCACTTAAAGAGAGCAAAGTATCATTATACACATAATAAATCATTTCAAATTACTGAATTATTTGTCTGTACAATTACCCAGGTAATTATCTAAACTTTACTAATAAAAGGTTTCATTAACTACCACTTACTCTGTATAGAACTAACCCATCAAGATTTCACACTTAAATACATCCACAATGCAAAATACAATGCAAATGCTATAGCCATTTTAAAATAAAATCTGAATTATATGCTGAGCTCAGTTCATACTGGGGCTGTATTTTTGTTACATAGGGTGCATTTCTACACTGAGCTAACTAGAGATAGACACTGCAACATAAAGCATAAGAAAGGAACTAAAATTCTTACCTAAGCGTAACTAGCCAAAGTGAATCTTAGGACTAAGATACAGGGTGGCAATTGAAGAAAATTGACCTATTGCACATTCAAGCAAGATTTCATATCAGTGTGGCTATTTTGGTTTAAAATCAGAGCCTTTCTTCAGCAACTTTACAGCCTACTATAAGCCATTTGCATGGTGATAGGCAGTTTTATGCTAATACAGAGATGAGAGAATAAAGTGGGAACTAAAAGTGACAACAAAGTGGCATTACCCAAAGGACCTTTCTAAACAGCACAGGTGGCTGATCATACACATCCCACTGCTCTGAGGGCAATGAAACCTGAGGGTCTTGCTCTTTCTAGAGCTGAGGCACATTGGACGCAGATATGTGACCCAAAGGGCATGATCTGACCCCTAGAGTCATGGCTTAAATCGTTTTACACTAAATACAACTGCTGTATGATCTCATTATAGGTAAGATGTAAAACCTTTGGGAGTTTTCATTTCTTTCATTTTAAAACAAGTCAGTAATGACTTTGTCATAGCTAGAACCTGCTGCATTTGCAGGATTCATGCATGCACTTGCTACTCTGCTGTGGCCCCAGGTTCAGCCCCATAATCCAGCTGCCACACATCAGCCGAGCTGCAGTAACTGCTGCCAGCCCCCAGGCAATGCAAACTGAAATGACTGAGGTGGGATGCTCAAGTGCCAAGTCATATTTCTTCCCCTTCTTCTGTTTAGATGGCTTACCAGGAATTAGGCATGGAAATACCTTCGGTTTTCTGGTCCCAGGAGTCTACCAATTCCTAAACTTCTTGCACTAGCTGTTTCCCTCTGAGATGTTCCAACCTCAGCAGCGCAACTGGTAAATGTACTCTAGATATCCTAAACCCTTCCAACTTCTAAAACCACCACATCTCAGAGGCAATACTAGTAGTGTTCATGTTTTCTATCTGGCTGATGAGTTATTAGGATGCTCAAGACTGCCTAAGAGCTCTTGAAATCATATTCGATATGTGAGGTGGGATATCTGGAGTGGGAACTCCTCAGTCTTTCCAACTAAAGTTGTCCGACTTCAGGTGAAACATTACCTGTCTCTTTAGCCATGGAGAAGTTTAGAATCTGAGTGTCAGTTTCCACTGGGTTTGCTATGCAGATTGGGACATATGATTAATGTGTAACTGAAAACTTTGTCAAAATGCACGTCTCCCTTCTTTTGAGATTTGTAGGTTCCTACATTCCTAAACAAAGAATTGGGCACTTTTGCTTTCTTCTTTAAATTTGTGTATGTTATTTCCTAAATTTTTAAGCCACAAATTCCATCATATGAACCAAATGTAGTTCATCAATAGTGTTGGAAAAGTCATATCCAGTGCACAGACTCTCATCTCAAACTAGCGCAGCAATGCTGAAACTTTTTTTTCGCCCCTAAGTTGATTGTGGTTCTGGGTTTTTTGGTCCAGATTTTTTTGTTTTGTTTTGTTTTTTTTTAAATCTGCCTGAAGACAAATCCAAGCATAGAAAATTTCAGCCTGAACAAGGTATTGGTGATTGAAAGACTCATTGTAACACAAAGCTCTGCACAACTTTGACTTCAATAATCACTACTTCAGATGAATAAAGTTATACTCATATATAGACTTAAACAGTGGTTTTCATCCATAGAGTTTAAACTGCCTTATAGTAGAGGACTATTAGAAACTCGGGCTTTATCTCAGCCAGAAAAATTGTCGGGACAGACTTGGCTATCAAAGAACTTCCAATTCAAGCTATAGCTTCAGAAAAAAGATTGCTAATTACTTTGATCCTGCTCGCACTCTCAGGAAGGGAAGTGTGACAGGCAAGAGCATCACCTCTGAACCAGTCATAATGATGGGAAACAAACTTGGATTTTCAGACACACAAGCAGAACGTCGTACCTTGGAGACACATCTCTAAGTGCCTGGAGGCTGAACAGGACCCTAGCCTTTCTTCTTCCCTTGGAAGGGGAAAATGAAAGAATTACATCTTCACATTTGTAAGGTTTGGACCCCCCCAATTTTCCCTATTCAAAGGTATTTCTCTGTCTTGAAATGCACAAGAGATAGAGATGGAGCATAGCAAGTGGTGGTTTGCAAGGAAAGTTATATTTTAAGAACAGCAAACAGTTTTCATAGTCCCAATTTTTTCTCAGAAAGGCTGTCGGGAGCTCACAGAAGCCCTGGTAAATATTTTACTGTATGTCAGAAGCAGCCTGCAGAGCTATGCTCCATTACCGATGCAGGCACACAGAAGGGATATTTTGAATAGAAATTTTGCCACGGCAATGAGATTGCTGTAGCCATGTCCTCACACTTGTGTAGCCCCAGATTGCTGTTCCCTACACAGCACTGCCAAGGATTTCTGCCATTTAAATGTATGAGTACAAGATACTGAAGCTCTCACTTCATCTGTGCACTTGCTACCAAGCTCCACCAAACTTCTGTTTGAGAAGAACCTTGGAGCAGTATAGCCTATAACATGCTAAGTACCCTCATGAGCTGATTTTCAATACAGAAAACAATGGGGCTACATTGAAAATGGGATTATTTTGTCCAGCTACTGCTTGTTAATGACATCAAGCATAGTTAGACAATGTATTTGCTCCCTGGTGTCAAGCTGATCACGGCAAATGACCTCCAAGATACCTGTCTATCTCTGACCTGTCCCCCAAAATTACTGCATGATGTTGTCTGCTTCTACCCAGGACAGCCGAAAACTGAACATTGCCAGAAACTGAACAGATACCCACTCTTTCGCTCAGCTTCCTGCACTCCAGAAAATGCCAGTAGTGTAAGGGTTAAAAGCCTCTCTGATAGCAAACTAGTCATGCTGAATTCTTCAGTCACACTGTTGTGAGGTATACAAAAGTGTTTTTCAAGATTACATATCTCCATAGGTTATACTGTCATTATAAGGAACTGCATTTACACAGTAGGGGAAGTTGGAAATGTGACACTACTAGTAAAAATGTGAACTGGAACAAAAATTACCCAGAAAAGAAGCACCTTAAACCTTTCCTTTCAAAGAATCTGTGCTAAGCCTGAAGAGAGCAAATAATGAGCAATGAAAGGAGTCTTTGTTATGCCGTGATTTCAAAGCTCTGCCAAAATGTCAAATAATCCATTTAATCAATCAGAAAATTAAAGAATGTGGTAAATTCCCAAGGTAGCTTGAGGTTTTAGCTGTGCCAAGTAATTCAGCTAGTGTATAAAGCTTATGTCACAATAGCAATTACTTAATAAGTCATTTTTGTCTAACCGTGTTGATGTAAAAATACAATTTAGTTTTCAAATTATTTGCAGCTGTGCTCTTATTGCGATACAGCTTGCAATACCTCAGGAGATGTTTACATTTGTCACTTGAAGCACTGCTTTAATTTAATTTTCATCCCACTATATCCTTCAAAAAGTTCCTATTATCTCAATAGACTAAGAAATTGATTTCTTAAAATCATGTTATGAGATCATGTAAGAAAAGGAAGACGCTATCTATTGATTCACATGTAAGACTCATTACACCAAACCCAAAAATCCTACCATTTCAAATACACATTCTTTATGATGTTTACATTTCAAATTTGGTGATTTATTTCAGGACAGAGTTTAACACTTTTGATAATCTTGGATTATCATGAATTAAATTCTGTAAATGTAAACCAGGCTGCACTGAACATTTTTTACATTATAGACTATTTATTTTCTATCCCTCTCAAAGGACAAATTTGACAGACTGGTTGCAAATGTAGATTTTTGCTTCTAACAAGCCTAATAAAATTACAGATCTATTTTGTCAATGTGAAATTAAATACAATGTTTTATTAAAGTAAAAAGTTTAAAGAGTATTTAGATGCAATATGTTAGTTCAGAAAACTTGAGAATACTCATATTGTTTGCCAAGATAATTCACTTCTGTTACATAAAATTTATAAAGTTCATCTTAAATTTAATAAGCCTTAATTTTAAATTAGACTATTTTAGATTTTGTTCTATTATCTATGCATTTGCATACAGATTTCCAGGAATTTCTTCTGAACTTTACTGTGTGTCAGTAGCAAGAGATGCACCCTCTATCTACCTGTAAAAATATGGACAATATCTCTTTTTCCTCCTTTTAAAAACCAAAATGCTGACACAAAAGAACCACCAACTCTATCAAATATATATCTACACTTCAACTTTTAAAGAAAAAAAAGCATTCAGCACAGCAAACAAAGCCTGACCTGCGTTCATGACAGCAGGTTGTGAGTCTTTGTGATCCTGGAGCCTATTAGCATGATCTCCTTCAGTGGCCGGATGAATAGGGACCTTCCTTTCAGAAGCTACAGTGAGCTTCACAAAAGCTTCTGTGCAGAGGAGGGCTGGAATGAATCCAGAGTCATGCAGCTTTCACTAACCCACTGATCCTTTCTTTGGCTCACCATCACCACTGCCTACAACCTCTCCCCATCCCTCTGCGTCTTATTTCCTGGACTAGTCTCATTTCCTATTGATAAAGACTACAATGAAGATAGTAAAAGTATCCTACAGAAATGTATTGAAATGGGCCATAAGGTGAGAGCTCCTTGGTGTGACTAGGACTTGCACTCACAGCTTCTTCATAAAATTCAACAACTTGGGCCAAAGAGTAAGCACCAAATATATATCAACTCTGAGTACTACTGCTAGTCTCCAGATTTTATCGGGCCATGGCATTTCCTCACACCTCCCCTTCCAATGTCCTTCAGAAGCACAAGTGCTTCCAGGGCTGAAGAACCAAGGAGACACCCTCCTCGTATTTTTTTGCAGAAGTGGGAAGAATTAACCTAGAAAGCAGGAAGCATAAGTGAAATAACAAAAAAAAAAATCCTGTTTGTCCCAAACAGGTTTATGAGATAACTGTTTTTTTCTGTAATGATTCTTGGAGTTTCCCTGTGTTCCAAAAATAACCAAGTTAACTCATTCAAAATGCCATTTCAGGTTGACCAAATCTATTGAAAACTTAGGTCCAGCCAAAGCATTTTATTTCAAAGTTGAAAAAAAAAAAAATCCTCTCAAAAAGTTCAGCTGCCTAAGCAAGTAATTAGGAACAAGGACCCCGAGTTCTACCCAGAAATATGCATAATGACATAATAGAAGCAAATCAATAAGGATATGTAATATCCTTAAGTAAACCATCAGATTGAGCTGGGAAAATGGGCACAATATGTGCTTTTTTTCCATGGAAAGAAAATGCTAGTTTTATTTTAGGAATAACTGTTGAAGAGTAGAAAAACAGAAACAAATGCCCCCTATGTTGACAAGGTAGAGAGAAATGTCAAAACTCATGTAACATTTGCCAAATATAGTCAAGTTCTGGGTCGTAGCTTGTAATTCAAAAGAGGCAGAGGTCTGGAAAGTAATACACTGTGTATAAAATATTTTAAGAAATCAAGAAAAAATAAATACTTTTAGAACACGTATTAAATATTGTAAGGGGTAGTAAAGCATCAGGCTGGCAAGGCTCCTTTCAAACTAATCCTAGGAATTAAAATAATACTGAAAAATTTGATCAGAAAAACTTATGTATCTCTCTCTCTGTGTATAGATCCTTCCCTGCCTAACACCACAAACTGAAACAGCACCTCAACTTTTGTCTCATAATGTCATACCTATTTTTCTAAAACCCAACATGAGATTGTGGATGAACAGTCCAGTGACGCTCACATCAGCAAGACAATGATAGTGCTAGGAGAACAGGTAAGTGCCGGTCTCCAGAAATAGCCTTTCCAATTTTATATTTATATAGCTATTGCAAACCTCTCTCCTCCCCCCGGTGGCATGGCCCTCCCCAACAGTTAACAAAGCTTTTCTTACATACAGATTGAATTGCTGTAATTTATTCTCCATGATGCTACCCTTGAAGACTGTTCTAAAGCACTAGCTCCAGCAGAAAACAACTGCCCTTCATATTATGTTCCTGACCTTAAAAAACACATTACGCTTGTTTTCAGAGATTTGCACCCTTTCACAGGTGACACTCAAGCTGTTTGCATTGTCCTAGAAATACTTAGGAAACCCTGCTTGGATCTGAGATTGCCAAGAGGTTGCTTCTCCTGAAAACTGGCATGTGCGCTACCTAAGACAGTATTTGAAGGCATAAGTAGCATATTGTCTTGTGCTTGACTCAGGCTGTTAATAAATAAAAAATGCACAAAATATGGACATTTACAAAATATTTAAGTGTTAACTTTAACATTTCATCTCTGTGACAAGACCTTGCTTTTTTTCTGACAAGTGACTACATTTTAAACACACAAGCACACACTTTTTGCTCAAATTGACACTGACAAGTAAAACACGGCAAGGTGTCACTTAAAACTTTGATTGTCAAGTTCTTATAATGCATAATTCAAAGAGGTATTTCTGATGTCATGTTGCAGGATTCCTAAGAAACCATATTCCTTGTGCAGAAAAAAGAGGAAATAAACAGATCAGCTCCACTCTGGAGGCAAGGGGAAAGGGAAATAATTAGGGTAGATACAAAAAAATATTTCAGGAAAGAACAGACTAAAGAAGCTATCTACAATCTCTATGGATAAACTACTACTACAAAGAAAAAAATCCCAAACTGACCCTCTCCCTTCCAACAACTAAAGAAAAATACATCAGAACCTAAAAAATGTGTTTAAAGTGTGGCTATCCCAGGACAGGTCATTGCTCACCAACTCCTGGGTAGAACACCCATGGCACTCAGAGTTGGTTACGGAGTGAAGTCAGTGGAGTTACATCAGCAGATACACCACAAAGAAAGATATCAAAGGGCAATAGCACTTAGGCCACTTTGGTGCCCGGTATACAGGAATGTATTTACCTCTAATGTTATTCCAGAGAATTGTAACTCTCTCCATACATCTCAGAGCATTGCTTTGTGACTTCTGTTTGGAAAACCAGAGCACTGACTTTATTTAGGTAGTTTCCGAAAGCCATGCTTTAATTTTCAGTCTTGTCCTATGTTTCATTAGGCAAATGGGACAAATAAAGTTGGCAAGATGAAACATCCTACAGGCATGCTGAAAGGCGTTGTTATGGCAGACATGAACTTGTCCTGCTCATGCTCCAAGGAAAAGGGTTTGCTCTCAGCAGACACAAGGCAGTATAGCTGCATGAGCATGACACAGAGCCAAATCTTGTGGTTTTAGCACCTCACCCTAGAAAGAGGCAGAGTAAGCCCATGTCAGCAACTAAAAGGTCAGGTAGGCAATTCCATGTAATTTATTGGGGGGCGAAGGAAGGGTGGGTGTGTGGAATAAATTTTTCTTTACTGGCCAATTCTCCTTCAGATCATAGAAAGCATGTACATTATTCCCTGAGTGAACGTATCACACCAGTTTGTACTATTAGATGTCCCTCACAAAAATGGCAGGTATGACAGTGGTCACAGTGACAAAACTTACCTTTTGAAACTCAATTCCGAGGTTCCCACCTTTAATCCTTACTGTTTGCCAGGATTGAGGAAATTGTTTGCACAGTGAAGTTTATGCTGTGCTAATACAACAAAGTGCCTCAATCTATTTATACCAGGTTACTTGAGAGTTTAAAACCAACATCAATCGAGTAAGAAAATACGTACATTGCATTTTCAAAGTAGTTTCTGCTAAAATGCACAGTACTTGTTAGCTTCCTTTGACCTCTGCAGAACCAGAAGTACTATAGGAGAATGATCTGAATTCTCCTCAACTGTTAACAATTAATATGTTATTTAACAAGTTCCAGTCACACCTGTGTAAATGTATTGAAAACAAAGGCATTGCAAAGGAAGTAATCTAGAAAGATTAATGAGTTGGTACTGCTTAAACTGAGGACTTAATTTTTGGTCAGTAGAGCCTGTTAAATTGCTGCTGACATACAGGGGAAGCGCTACGCTTTCCTTTAAGATCCCATGTTCAACAATTTCACTTGGCGTTTAAAAGAAGCACTTCAACTTGGAGAACATTTGACTCTGGAAGTAATTCAGAGAAAAAATACAGTCCTGAAAATATACTTTAGAGGTGGGACTGTGGACTACTTTTCAAAGCACAGACTGCAGTAAAGATGACTTGCGTATTATTTAGGAGTGACAACAATATACTTTAAACTGGGAGAAATGGAGAAAAGCAGTACAGGAGACAATTTGAAATTATTTAAAGAACTTTGTCCCAGGTTTCTGCAGGCTAATTTCCAAATTGAAATATTATTGAAAGTATGATTTGAAAACATTTGGGGGCAAATGATGAAGACCATTTTTATCTTAGCCAAATACAAAGTTGAAAAATAAGCCAAATTGGTCTTGGTAGTACCTCCTGGATACTCTTGGGAGCAATTTTGTTAAAACATAAGGAAGAAAATACTGTGCCTTTTAATAGGAGTCTGAAGGCAATTTGATTTACAGGTGGTTTTTTTTTTTCTTCACATGGCAGCATTGGTGCAAACTGGCATCTACCATCTTTGTAAGCCAAGGTAAGACTGAAATAACTGCCACACAATATATGTGTATCGGGTTGTTTTGTTTTGTTTTTTTTAATCAAGGTTAAATTCTCTGTGTGCTATTTGATTTAAACCAGAAATTCAAATTTATAATAAAATGGGAAGTACACCTCCTGCCTAATTATTGCTGGGGCTTTTCACCAAAAGATTCTCCTTAGTTACAATAATAAGAAAGTAAGCAGGCAAAAAATTCACACCTGAGAGAAATAATAAAGGAGTCAAAGTACAAAAACATCAATCATGTTTTATTAACGTATGCTTCAGAGAAAGAATACAGAAGGAAAATCATAAAATAGTAGTATCAGAATAAGTAACATTCCCCAAAACATTCCCAAAGGAAATTGGTACCCAAGAATGAAGCAGCTGGAGCAGTAAGGCAGTATGTGGAATGGCAGCACTGTAAGGGAATTGTCAGAAATTGTTTTCTGCCCCCAACACTGTCAGCCTTTATCTCAGTTACAGAGAGAGAAAAGATCATGCACTTTCAAAAAGACGCGTAAGCAGGGAAAAGAATTCTTTTTTAATCCCCAGATCATCTCTCAAATTTGCACTCAAACATGGAAATAAAGACCTTGGACCACTTGCTAACAAGGTAGACCTTGCTTTGATTCCTTCTTGATTTTCAAGTGTTTAGAAATTCATCGGCTTCTTTTGTATTCATTTTGGCATGTGTTTATTAGCTATATTAAATTCTTAGCTTAGTGTTTCATATACAGTGTTATCTTTGGCAGAAGATGAAAGATGTATGAACAATTTAAACACTGAACACTGAAGTAAAGATGGATTGGCTTGTTACAAACTGATTTCCTCTCATCACACTACATGGGTGAAGAATGAAGAAACAAAATGCAAAAACATGGTCAACGTGGTGACATACTAAATCATCTTCCAATCATTCTCAATAACTCTACAACTACAGCATGCTATCCTGATGGCCCCATCTGAGTTGATGATTTTTCACAATGTATTTCATGGCTTCCATCCCTACATGAGACTTTATTACTATCACATAGGAATAAAAAGCCATAAAACACTAGAGTGAATTTATCTTGATCAGATGCAATACTTACTTTCTTCACATGATTTCACCACCATTCCAAAACTAACCAATGATTTCATGCTACATTACTGAACATTTTAAACTACATTTCAACGACAAGAAAGACACTGAAATGGTTACATCACAAATTAACAGAGCTTTAGCCTTTAAACACATTCCTACCTACGAGAATCAAGAAACAATCACAAGACACAACCATTTAATTCACTGATAGAAGACGGGACACCACAGAAAAATATCACTTCCACATACATCTTTCAACACATAAGGAAAGACAAGAGACACAAAAGAAACTGGTATAGATTAAAGCTATGAAAGCACCACTACCAGCATCTTTTAAAAACTATTTTCCATAGCAGCTTCCTGGCATGCATTATAAAAAATTCAGACACCACCACTAAGCAATCTCTCAGACATCTGAGCTTAATTGGAGAAACAAAGCAAAAATCCTTGTTTATGGCACTGAAACAGCTGCTACCACAGAACGGCTAGCTAATATGGCTCACTCGTCCCTAGGACTTCTACCTTGCTATAATAAATTTGCTATAGCCCCAAAGTCCATATTTCTCCCGATCAAAGACCAAATGAGACAAATTATAGTATACCCTTATTTTCTAAGCCAGACTACGATACTGAGGTCCTGGTCTGAAAACAGTTATTTATTAATGTAATTAATATTCATCTTCTTATTACTACTAATTGGCCAAGTTGAAACACAAGTCTCTAGGGTCATTGAAAAGTCAATACAATAATTTAACTGCCATTTGAAAATAATTTTGCTTGTACACTTGCAAGCAAACTAAGCTGCATCAGAAATGTCTTGTTAAGCTAAAAGCTTCTGCTTTACCAAAAAATATTTTACATTTTCCCAGCCTATAACCCCACTGACATGGTACCAATATTAATTCTGATGTACTGTTGACACTAGAACTAAAAATTAATTCAAGTTTGATTTATATACTGCTATCCTTTCTTGTCTACCAAATCCTATTTCTTGCATAATATAATGTTGATAGCATAGAAAAGAGCAAGAAATCATTAAATGAAAGGAAGTGCATAAATAAATTCAATTATCATGCATAAAACATGCAAATGATTTAAAGACTGCATATGAAACTCTAGTTTATATTCATTAATCTCAGGTTGCACTTTTGAGGGAGAAAGAGACACTAATTGGGTCCAGATTAATGCACTCCCAAACCTTCCAATTTGTTTTTCAGTGAGGGTTAAATGAGATGTATTAAAATAAACACAGCTGCTCACCTTTCCCAACCCTGTTTCATTTGTGGGAGAAGGTGAAAACTAAAAGGGATATAAGTAAATTGCAGGCTTGGTGTACTGAGAATCTGGTCTTTTTCTGGACACCTCAGGACTGCCACTTACCCATTGCAGCTCCTTCCTTTTTTTTTTTTTTTTTATTCTTTTGTTTGGATACTATGATAACTTTGTTCTGAAAAGTAGTCCAAAAACCAAGCTAGGGACTTGACAGGGTGAGTAGTGCTTGGGCTTACCTTAATCCTGCCCCATTTCCCTCTATTTCCCATTTCCCTACCCTTAAAGATGCTGCAGATGGACCTTTTTAAAGTGCATGAAGTCACTTCTAAAAGGGTCTCTTTCCAAAGCTGGCATATTGCTGCCCTGTGGCTCCATTACGTGGACAACGGGGACTCATGAGAGGACTTGAGCGGTTCGGCTTTGTTCATCCAGCCGGCAGAAACATGACACGCAACAGGGGCAAACCTTTCCGACCCACTGCCTGCTCCAGTTTTTGCTGCCCAGGGATCCCCCCCAGCCTCTGCTGAATTATAAAAATTACTCTACCCCAGGTCCCCCTTCCCCTTCCTACAGCTAGAGCTGGGTGTTGGTCCCCACCGCTTGCCAGCCCCCTGAAGGGCACAGGGGGAACTCGGAGACAAGCCATCCAGGACAAGTCCATCACCCTCAACAGCGGGTAAAGGGGAAGTGCCATTCCTGGGGCTGGTCTTGCCCCAGGAGAAAGTGAAGCACATGGGAAGGAAAATGGGGTTTTGGGCCAGAAACAAAAAACAAGGGAAGGGCCCATTCCCTTTCCTCTGCTGGCAGAGGAAGGTTAAATAAAGCGAACAAAAAAAGGTCACCAAACTAATTTCATACTGAAACCAATGAATTTGGATGAGAGGCACAAAGGGGAAAGGTTAGGATGTTATCACTGACATAATTTCTCTTCCCTTTTGTTAAAAAGATTGGAAATTAAACCCCTCCAACACAATGGGACACACTTTCTGCAGGGTGGGAAGCATTCAAAATCTGACATTTCTCCAATTATTTTTTAAATGTTA
Organism: Rhinoptilus africanus; assembly: GCA_013400135.1. Taxonomy (NCBI): domain Eukaryota; kingdom Metazoa; phylum Chordata; class Aves; order Charadriiformes; family Glareolidae; genus Rhinoptilus; species Rhinoptilus africanus. The sequence continues at coordinate 5,564 of VXBO01011019.1, read as the reverse complement.
TCCTCTTGAACTACAGACATTACACCATGAAAGCATGAAAACACATACATGTAGACTCAAACATATATTCACACATATGGTTTCAGACACAGACCCACTTCTGCTGACAGCCTGACAGCTTTTTATTATAATTAATTTCTGCAGGTTTGCAGATGCTAAATTAGTTGCAATAAATAACAACAATAAGGCTGAAATTTGTCAGCATCTTGACAAATATTCAGAGAGCCATTTACTTAGGAAATGTGCTTATGATATTCATTGCTCCTAAAAGAGAAAATGATTATACAGTAACTAAACCCTAAGTAAGAGCTAAAGATATTCACCTCATGAAGCCATTTCTCAACTAGCCCCTTGGCACTTGCTGGAATTATTCGCAGCACGAGCTCTACTTTTTCATTTTCTGCTGACTCCATGTGGGTAATTTCTTTCTCGTGATTAAAAGTGAGCTTGGCAATTCCTTCAAAGCATTTCCTTAGGTGTGGTTGGATGTGGAGTGGATCCTTTGTCTCAAAAAGAGAGATCATCACTGCATCGAGAGAAAAAACCCTGAAAATGGTAAAAAATGAACTTTAGAGGTATTTATATAAACATATTTTACACCAACACCAACAGCAGACAGATGAAATGGACTGTTTACCTTGGAAAGAATAGTCTTTTCTTCGCCAAATAATCATTCAAGGCCTTCCTGAATGTCATCCAAAAGCGATTCTGTCTCCTTCAACTTATCCAGCATCTGGGGCTGTGAGATAACCCTCGTGGCATTGGTCTCCTTCACTGACTCCTTCGTTATTAGCCTCCTGGTGGGTGAGATAGAATACAGTGAATGTAATAACCATACTTCACACAACAGGCTCGCTCTCTCTTTTAAATTGAAAATCCCCTTATTACAAAACAAGGGGTGTTCTTTTTCTTCTACCTTTAAGTAGGACTGCCACATTCATTGCTTTTTACAAAAACGCAGCTGCTTTTTAAGCTACAGATAAATAGAGTCTGCTAGGCGGTAATTCTGCTCAGTCTGAATGCATTATTTTCTAAGTCACTTTGGTGAGGGTCTTTTTATTATAAACTGGAATGAACAAGAAAAGTCCTTTTCTCAACTAATTATGACTACGCTTTGTTCTATACTATTAACTTACAATGCCAGATTGATCAGCTTTTTTTTTTTTTTCCCCCTTCAGCCAGTTCAATAAATTAACATGCTTTTTCTGGGAAATTAGAGAGCTAATTATTAAGACTTTATAGACTAATGATGAAAATATAAATAACACAGAACAATAAAGAATGGTGTATCAATAACATTCACAAAATCCCTTTGATGTGCACAATGCAACCCCCCATTTTAACACCACTGATGCATGGATGGGAGTTGCTTTGACTCAACGTACATAATTTTCTTCTCATAAAGATCTGTCAAACTGGATATTTTCTAAGAACTGAGGAAAAAGAATAAAGCTGAAACACCATTTTTCATATACCTATCCCTGGCACCCATTTTGTTTTCCTGCTGTTGGACTTCCAATTTATAAAAATCAGGAATGATAGAATAGAAGGCAAAGCTATAAAGGCTAAACCAGACAAACATCAGGACTTCCGTTGTTACTTTTCCTACTATAAGACATGATGCAGTATGTTTGATCTATAGAGCAGTTATGTTGTTTTGGTTGTTGGTTTGGTTTTTTTTGTTTTTTTTTTTTTTTTTTTTTTTCT
>VXBO01011016.1:156073-244208 GCA_013400135.1 Rhinoptilus africanus | reverse complement strand
TCCAACCCAACAGATTGTATGATCCTATCATAAATTAACAGGAGTTGAGGATGGGCAGTTGTTGAGTGAGGAACAACATCACATCCTGTCTGAAGATATGTACACACATATCTTCAGAGTTTAGAGTTTTTGGCATTTAGCAGGTCACAAGTTCTCTTCCTTATTAAGGATGCAAAGTGGACAAGTTAGAGAGAAGAGGATGAGAAAACAATGAGCTAAAATTAAAAAAAAAAAATGGCTGGGGAAAAGTGGAATCATCTTTCAGTCAGTCCAGACTCAGAGCTACTTTCTTTTGTTGTCTGTTTATACCCAGTTTTACTTCTTAGCTACAAAAATGTTTGGGTAAAATACATTATCTATCCACTTCAAATACTCTCAAATACTTTCATTCTTCTTCTCCTCCTTACCTACTTCTTTGTGACAGGAGACTCTGCAACTTCACTGTTCATTAAAGTTCATTAAAAGTTTATAAGAAAAGGCTGCTTTTCTTTAGTTCTTCCTTGCTGCTTGTAGCTCAGTTCTCTGCAGGATATCTATGATTCACTCCTTTCTTTCTGCCTTCTGATCTCAGAGGACATTTACTATACATTAGTGATGATCACCAGTCCTCAACATGCTACGGCTAAGCTGACTGCTACTATGTCTCTATTAAAATAACAGTGAATGAAAACGCAAAGGAAAAATAAAGATATTTCACAATTTATTCATCTTGTGCAGGACTTCATTCTTCAGAGGGATACAGGAATAGCAGGAGCAGAGCTCGTTGACCCCAAGTAGATCACATAAAGAGTGAAGAGGAGACAACTCACCACCTGTTAGCACATGCAACAGCACTGTCATCTCTGGGACCATACAGGTATGTCATGCTACAATTCCAAAGTCCAAGGAGCAGGAAAGGCTGCTGTAGCCCACTATGGTAGGACTCGCTCCCTCCATCTGCTGCTTCCTTGCTGTGAGCACTGACCCCTTCTTACTCCCTCACTGAGCAAATCCATGCCCCATTTTAGCGGCCACATTGAAACTACACAAGACTTTGCTGAAACCACACGAGGCAGGTAGAGAGCCTAGAACTTGACCTACAAACTACTGATGAACCTGCACTTGGTTCAACCTAAGCAGAAAAAGCAGCCTGGGAAAGGCAATCAAAAAATCCCCTCCCTGCTCTCCTAAGTCACTGCAACAAAGTCAAACGATTTCCTTTGCAAAGCTTCCTCTTTATTGCCATGCACCTTGTGGGAAATTAGCTGCCACTGCCCCACGGCTACAAATTATCTTTGTTGTACCTGCAGCCAGGGAAGAGTTGCGAGGGCTGGCAACCTCCCCCAGCTGGGTAAAAAGCCAGCTCCCACCAGAGAGAGAGAGAAAGAGTCACAACTTGGCAGAGCAGCCAGACTCCAAGGCAAATGCCTACACACTTCTGTAAGATCATTCACTTGGTACTTTGCAAGTTGTACTCTCTGAAAAAAGACATAAATCCTGGGCATCACTGCCTGAACCTGAAACATCCAGGCTGACAGTCATTTCACATTTATTCCCTTGCCTTAGACATCTCTCTGTTGCCATTCAGTCACTCAGGATACCTTGCAAGCTAGCCATTCACAGAATCACAGAATCATAGGGTTGGAAGGGACCTCTGGAGATCATCTAGTCCAACCCCCCTGCCAGTGCAGGGCCACCTTAGAGCAGGTTACACAGGAACCCATCCAGGCGGGTTTTGAATGTCTCCAGAGACGGAGACTCCACCACCTCCCTGGGCAGCTTGTTCCAGTGCTCTGCCACCCTCAAGGGAAAGAAGTTCCTCCTCATGTTTAGGTGGAACTTCCTGTGCTCGAGTTTGTGCCCATTATCTCTTGTCCTGTCACTGGGCACCACTGAAAAGAGCCTGGACCCATCCTCCTGACACCCACACTGTAAGTATTTATAAGCATTTATAAGGTCACCCCTCAGCCGTCTCTTTTCCAGACTAAAGAGACCTAATTCCCTTAGTCTTTCTTCATAAGAGAGGTGTTCCAGTCCCCTAGTCCTCTTGGTAGCCCTTTGCTGCACCCTCTCCAGCAGTTCCCTGTCCTTCTTGAGCTGGGGAGCCCAGAACTGGACACAGGACTCCAGGTGGGGCCTCACCAAGGCAGAGCAGAGGGGGAGGATGACCTCCCTCCACCTGCTGGCCACACTCTTCTGGATGCACCCCAGGATGCCATTGGCCTTCTTGGCCACAAGGGCACATTGCTGGCTCATGGCCATCCTGTTGTCCACCAGGACTCCCAGGTCTCTTTTCTCAGAGCTGCTCTCCAGCAGGCCAGCCCCCAACCTGTACATTCATCCTATTCACTCTCCCTGTTCACATAAATGTCTCTTATTCTGATAATTAAGAGCCTTATGTTTGAATGTTTAAGATTTTAAAAGTCAATTACACTGAAAGTAGCTTCTTACTGTTTAAATGATTATCAAAGACTCCAAAGCCTGCTAAAGACAGGGCCTCTCATTACAATGTAGTTCTGTCACTTGCATAAGGACTTTTATAGAGTTAAAAATGCCAACTTTTTGTAAAATGCTGTCTGCTCACTTTCTAACTTTTAAAGCAACTTAGCAGTTTCCTCATTAAGATTAAACAGAAGCCAAATAAACACTTTGCACAGGAAACATCAGACATGCTCAGCAAAAGAAAGGGACAGATATACCTGAACTCCGTCTTCCATTTACTAATAAAGGTTTTCTTTTAAACATTAGTAGATCCTGGGAAATAAAGCACAGATAAAAGCAGTTAAAAATCCTATTAGGATTAAAAGCAGCGTGTGGTGCTAGAAACATACGCATTTAGAACTCCTGACAGAGATGGAAAATGCTCACTTTGCATTATTCTAACTAGGTTTAGAGAGACAGGGAAGAAAAAAAGAACAGGAAGTGTTATCAGACAGAAATAAGCAGTACATTAAACTGTCACTCAGATGAATCCTGGAACATGTGTTTTAATAGAAGACGCGGATATCTTTTGCACATTATGTGCGATACTCCAGATAACGCATACGACATCTCTTCTATGCGATGATCGCTATCTCAAGGTGCTGTGATCTTTTGTGCTGTTCTTTCCAGACATTCCTCACGCACAACAGTGAGCAGCACAGTAACTGCCCCTTGCCGTTTCACACAGACTTGGTATTTTGGCATCATAAAGTGGCAATATTTCTGCTCTTGTTCTTTCCACCTTAAGATAAAATTTAAAAAAATAAAAATACTAGTTTGCTTCTGCTACTGTAGGAAGAGTTGTATGGGTTGGGTGTTTTGTGTAGTTAGGATAAAAAGAATCAATTCCAACAACCTCACAGCACCAAATGTTTTGTTTATAACCTAAACCAAGCTTCTAATTTCATGCCTCTCTAGAGTTTCAGCAAAGAGGAGACAGCACACATCACCCAGCCCAGCTCATAGCCACTTCTGAGGTGCCAACCAGAGCCTCAACTGCTCTAGAAGATTCAGGACTCTGAACTTCATCCCAAGCACTTCACCAGGTCTGCTCCAGCACAAGCAACCACTGCTCTGAAAGGCTGCTCCAACGCCAAGCAGTGGAGCAACCAAATGAGACCTCAACTCCCTGTCCTTCTGCTGTTGGGACACACACATCCACAGTGGAGGAACAACAAGCCCTCCCTGGTGGGGTGACCGTGGTAGTCCTGGCCATGAAGTATTCCCACTCCAAGCAGAGTCTCAGGCTTCAGTCCCCCTCTTTCAGTAGCACTTCTCCCATTTTTGATCCTCCCTCAAAATTACCCCGATTTTTCCCAACAGAAGAGAAAGGGATCTGGAGAAGGAATAGCAGCCCTTGATCATTAGTTCAGCTACATCAAGGGATGCAGGAGCAGAGCTGGCGGGAAAGGTTTCCACCATTTGCAACTGCAGCAACTGTTAGGAAATGAGGCGTGTGAGGGGAACAGAAACCAGTATTTAAACTGTAACCATGAAAAAATAAGTGGATCATCTGGAAAAAGAAATTCAACCTGTGGCACTAATTTATGTTACTTTTTTCCCCAAAACTTCATATCAGAATCTCTAAAAAGAAGATTAAAAAAAGGAAAAAGAAAGGTTGATAACCAAATAATGACAACGAGCATTAGCAGTACCACTATTTCATAGCTCTCTCGGTAGCTAGGAAAACAGTGTTACTGTTTTCCAAATTCACTTGCAGTATTTTCTGCATGCAATAAATTTAAGGTTCTACTTCACTTTATTTTGCTGAGTGACAGGAAACTACTGTCTATACTGTTAACATAAAAATCACTAGAAATTTTAATCTGCAGGTTGCCCCAGTCACCACCCATCATCCCATTGGTTATATACTACTAAATGCAAACATTTCCTTACACAATAATGTAACATTAAGGATTCCTAAGTTTTCACATAGCCTGAGCACTTACATGGCAATGTAAGAGCTTTCCGCGTATAGCTGAAGGTGGAGAGGGCTAATGTCAAATTTCTGCCATACCTCTCAGTCCTCCAGTTATTGTCTCCGTACAAGCTACCTAGAGCTGAGCTGGGAAAAGAAGGGGCACCTGACAGTGCTAAAGCAAACTGAGCAGCCTGTGGCATGTTTGGAACAATTATTCCTCCTTTGCTGCTGGAGGAAAAAAAGAAGTGGTGTGGATAGTTAATTAATACAGAAATTCTGGGTGGAGGTTCTTCTGGCTGTAGAAGCAAAGCAACCTTCTCTTTCTTTATGTCATCCCGTCACAGGCTTCTCTCACAGAACTTCAGATCATTTGATCTTACACTCTTTCCCCCCTCGCTGCAGATTATTTTGTTTCTCATGAGTGTCTATCAAATGAATACGATGTCTTTTACAGACTTTTAGGTGGAAAGCAGCATCCATGTAAGTTGTACAGAGAGACCTCCTTACAAATAGAAGTTGTGTAGTACGCTGTGACAGTGCATACTAAAGAAACCTCAGCTTGACGGGGTTTTTTTACACTAATAAAGTCAAATAACTTCACCTGTTAATTTCTAGTCCTGCTGTTTCAAGTTTCTTCTCTTAAACTGGAAAATGTGGAGTAACCAAATTTGACACATTAACAGCCTGCATTTGTTTCCACAACCATCCCATGTGAAATCTTCCACATCCCCTTATTTGTACGCACCTCTTTCAAGATCCTCTGCCTCTAGTTTGGTTTTTTTTTTTTTTAAACTAAAATAATTCTGAACATGGGCAGATGAAATTCAGTCTTCCTTCAGAAGATGGAGAAGCAGAGACCGTCTCTAAGTATTTTTGTCTGTTCAAATTTCAGTAACTGGTAGATTTTCTAGCAACTACAAAAGAAGGTAACACAGCTAAATTACTGAGTTGCTCCTTTGAGTTAAACCTAAACCCCCACGCTTTTCATGACAGCAACTTTGACACCTTACAATCAATAAGCCAACTAACCTGCAGCAACTGCTGCGTGCAAAGCAGCCTGTACATTCCCCACTGAAGTTCACAGGCTCACTCTCTTAAGCCCTGCATTGCTATCACCTGCTAACATGCACCACGGCAGCAGGTTAGCAGTAATCCAAGTTAGTAGCCCGCAGCAGGTTAACACCATCTTAGCAGCCAGAGTTGCTTTATTTCTTCACGGAGCAAGAACTAATACACAGGTCTGTTTGCTAAAGCAGCACTACTGTTCACCAGGCTCCTGCACAGACCTATTGTAACAAGCGCATCACCTCTTAGACAAAAAGCCAGTTGCCTAAAAAGTCTAATCAGGACCAAGGTTATTCTCTAGAAATCAATGGATTTGGTTCACTTGGGGAAATACAAAGTTTTGTTAATCATGGTGATAACATGGAGGTGTTGATGACTCAGTAAATAGAACTTTTTTTTTTCTAAAAAACATAAGAAAATAACTTTCCCTCCCTGTTCTACCAGCACAGTCCCTGCCAGTACCTCATTATCCTGTAGCTAGTACGGAATAACTAAAACGTACTGCTATCAGGTAACAGAAATGCTTCTATTATGGTATTTCCAATATATCTAGCTACCAGAAAAGATCAATGCAAATACTCTGTAAATCAATTCACTTACTGCTGGCTTTAATAAACAGACAGAAATAAGAGTCAAATTATTTTTTCCTTTACATTAGAACATTTCAATAGTTGTTCTAAACACAAGTTTGGTATACAAATCCTTGTCAGCTTTTACTATTTTACACTCCTACATTGTTTTGACATGTAAGAACTAGAAGATAATGATGTGTCTGTTGGCAAATTGAAGTGCTGAATCACTGTTGTTTAGTTTAAGTGGCTCAGCTGTGCTTGATAGGCCTGTTGGTTATTTTTTTCCAATATTAAAGAATAGCTAAGAATCAAAAGATCTAGATTACCATTCACTGAGATCTGATGTGGTCTGCTCTTTATGCTCTATGCAGCCACAGTTGTTTCCCTCATCACAGCTGCTGGGAGGGAAACCGGGATTGTCTCCTGAAATCTCAGCAAGAGCTCTCTCTTTCCAGCAGTCTTAAGTTAACTGGAAACGGTGAATGACTTAGGCACGAGATAATTTCCTGTACATCCTCAGTCCACATAAGACATCTCTGCAAGCAGGAAAATTTACAGACAGATATCCTCTGAAACACATTCAAAAGTTAGAAGCATGAACGTTAACAGAAAACCATAGAGCTCTGATACTCATAAATGTGACATTTGCTGAGAATAACTAAAAGTTTATTGTAGTATTTGGAGAGTAAAAAATTCAAATAGGTTCTTTATACATCTTTATCCAAGGTGACTTTAACAAAACAGTTATGAACAAATACTCAATTTTGCTGCTAACAGAGAAAGGAAAAAAGCCACTTTTATTTGGCTTCTGAGGACAAACCCTGCTGACTGTATGGAGAGCAAGAAAGTACACTTTGATGTTAATGGCTTTTGGCCAAGGCAGGTAGGTTTCTGACAAGGATAAAACCAGCTGCTGGAGCTCCCATCCGCATTAGAAAACCCACCAACACTCCTGCTAGTTCAGCTGAACCAGTGAAAGGAGATAAACAGTTTGTCTGAAGCTTACTTTCTCTCCTGAATCCATGACACCTAGATGCAATGGGGATGGACAAAAAGAATACTGAACAAGCTAAATGACAATACTGAAACAATGTCTGTCAATGGTTTATCTGTCAAAATCCAGAATTCTTTCAGATAATTTTGAATTAAACAAATTAGGTCTAAACAAAGTAACACAATGCTCTTAGTTTTGGCACAAATTTCCAGCACTCACAACCAGACAAACTTACAGATGTCCTGTGAAGACCTAGGCCAATTTACTCTCCAAAAATCTGACGGTGACTTGTTTCTTGATGGTTTACTTGTTTCTAACCACAGTGATAATTTCCATTTAATCTTTGATTAAATTAGTGTTCATTCACTGACCAGATCATAGAAGGTTCCACTTGGAGTACTCCACATTACCAGAAAAAAGATAGCTTTCATATACATGGCAAAGAAGTAACATAACAAAACATTACAAAAGTTCTCTCTGGATTTCAGCACAAATGAAGTCTGTCTACCTACTGACTTTTCTGCTCTCTACTACTGTTATCCTTTCTGTAGGTATCTGAGTCAACATGAAAAGTCAGTAGATTAGGAACAAAATAATGAATTTATTAGCTCATCAATAATACTTATGGTCTCCTTTCCATGGCTGGCTACACTCACAGTGTAACCTAACTTCTGTGGCTGACTTAACAGTGCTCATATTAAAACCACTAGCTGATAAAATACTATTCTGAAAACTGTAAGAGTGATTTTTTTTTCAGTAATATAATTCCTTTCAGTGACAAACCATACTGCCAGGATAATTTAAAAATCAGGATGTTGGCAAATTATCAAGTTGCTACATTTTAATCACTGCCAGACCTCTCCAAAGCCAAACAAATAGCACCACTTATTCAGTGACTTAAAGCCCGAGTTCTGATAGAAGAAAAAAGTCTCCCAGAACCCATTCCCACAGAGCTTTTGCTTCCTCTTTTCTGGTGGAGCACCTAGTACCAAATTACTTGGCAACGGTTTCTGTTTCTCTGTGAAATAAAAGATGGTTTAACAACACCTTTAAAGTCTTACCTCACAGTTTTTGCTAGAGTCTACTGATTACAGTCTAAATTTTATTATAATGAACTTCAAGAGAACCTGAAAAATGTTCGCTGTAATCAGTGAGCTCATCACAATAGAAAGGCTCAATCATTTACGACCTCAGAATAATGAAGAAACATGCAATCTGAACTGAGTATCTGTACATAATAGTTTTAAGGCAGATTATTCCACACTGATCAACATTTAAACTATTCTTTTAAAATAGAACAGTCAGGAAATAGGAAAAAAAATCACAAATATTCTTATGCTGAATATGACAGTAAAGTGGAAAAAAGAAGAGACTGACATAACTGGTTCAATCTTCTCTATATGTTCACTCTTACAAAGATAACTACCACTAAAACCTCTGGGGTCTACTTTGGCATTCCTACAAACGGAGGTTACCTGTAAACAAGGTTCATAACAGTGAATTGAGTCTGCATATCAAGCCCAGGTAGGATGTCATGTTTTACACTATGAATTCTGAATTCCTGACATTTAGGTGTCTTTCATTTCTTCATACATGCAATTTTCCAAAAAATTTGCTAAATAGACCAATGTCCATCCTAATGAGGACTGCTATGCAAGAATGAAGTATAGCTTCCTTGCTCTCTTCACTAGATCGCAGTTGCAGGCAGAACATAATTTGCACAGAGGGTGAAATACAAGGAAAGAGAGAAATTAGTAGCTCCTTAGAACTATTCAAAGACAGTACCTTTTACCCTAGCAAAAGCCCAAAATTAATTCCTAGCACCATATTAAATTTTTAAAAACCCCAAACATTTGAAAACATATCTACATTCTCCACAAGAAACCCATAACTAACTTCTGATGGGGAGAGAAATCTTAAAAAGCAAGAGCAGAGACAAACTGTGGTTCTTCGTGTCAAGTGGGAGCTACTTGAGAGCCCACTTTGGTGAGAATAGCTGTTCAAGCCCGGCAAAATTCAAAGACAAAAAGTGTAATTAACCACCACATTATCTGCATTCACATTACAGATTCTTTTAAACAGCAGCAAAGCTGCTACAGACCCACCTAGTGATCACTGACTCAGGCAGACAGAACTGACAAGGTCACACTGACTTCAATGAACAGCTGCCACAAAGCAAATTAACTACAAGAGAAAGCTCTGTTCCAAGCCAATCCATCTTCAGCACTTCCAGACACCTTGGCTCGATATTAGCTGTGAACTGTCAAATCCAACTCCATTACATACCGTTAGCGAGCCTGCTGCTCCAGATTTCATTTTGTTGATTTTAACTGCTGTGTATATTACTGCTCAAACAGTTAAAGACAGCACTTAAATAAGGACTTAAGTTTATTAAGGTGCTTTTCTGGACAACTGTTCAGTCATTTCACCACTGCCTTTTGTCTTTTAAGTCATATTGGTAAACCAGCATGCGCAAACAAGATGTAGTAACTAATGCAATTAACATTAGTATTTGCAGAAAAAGCCTCCCATTAAGAGATTTAACTGTTCATTTTCCATTGACTAGTTAAGCTCAGTATTCAAAGGACAGTGGATGAGTTTACTCTGGTGGCTATGTTTCAGAATCTCAACCCTTAAAGGAAAAGAGAAATTCAAGATTCATTGGTGGCACGAAGACCCTTTCTGAAAGACTCTGAAAGTACCTTACAGTCAGAGTGTTAGGGAAAGCTGATCTTACCAGTATTTCACAAAAAGTTACTGCAAAAGTCATATTCGGCAAGGTTTCAAGAAAGGAAATAGGAATATTTTTTTTAATATGTTTTTTTAAAATACAGATAAAAAGAAAATTATAACTACTTAAAAGGTAAGGGAAATATGACAAGGTCTCTAAACTTTTTATTGATCTACACCAAAACAGAAAAGACTAAGCTTGGGGAAAAAAAAGATAAACGTATAAAATCGAGGCAGTTGTGTGCTCTGCTTGTTTTTCCGGTGGTCAGGCAAGGATCTGTGGTCCACAGTTAGCCAAAGGTTAGCAAAGACAACTTGGGTCAAAAGCATCAACTATAACTAGAGGCCTGACCTACTGAAGGGAAGTTTGAGAAGATAAGCACAGTTACCTCCAGCAGGAGGAGCAGAGCACCAGAGACCCACAGAATCCAGTGTAAGCCAAGGAGAGCTGATAAACAGAAATCTGTCACAGAAAAGTAAAATGCTGACTGGCTGATGGGGCATAGCAAAGAGCTGAGCAAGGCAAGCCCGTTCAGCCTGAGACACAGCACTGAGAGTCATGACTTAAGACTTGGAAACCAAAACACAAGAACCTGCATAAGAAAGCAACAGGGAATAAAAAGCATACTCCACAGGGCATCCCTGGTGTACGATCAGGGTATGCTTTTTTTGCTGTGGGTAAAACACAACCCTGTACATGGACACATTCCCTGTGCCAACGTGTCAGGATGCATTCCCACCCAACTGCTAGTAGGTGGGGAAGGTGGTGGGCAGATGTTCAGGAGGCTGCAGGACACCTGCTGCCTATGACACGCTCAGATCAGGAGGGAAACCACATCCAACTCAGGCAAGACAACATATGGGTAAAAGTTCCAGGCATAAAAGAAACTTCTTCTGCCAGCACCAGTGGTTTTGGTACAGATCCACAGAAGAGTGTTAGCACACAGGGTTTTTAAGAATATTGTCTGATATATTACTTGAGAGCAACACTACAGAAATACAGTCCTCCTCCTTGTAAAAGGGGATTGGATAGGGGGTGAGAGCAGGCAGTAGGAAAGAGAAGTAAAGCAGCTGCTGCAACACAGAAATAGGGCCTGGCAGCAGGAAAGTGGTCGAGAAGTGAAGAGGGAATAGTGTCCTTCTTGCTCAGCCAGCATGAGAACATCAGAACAAAGCTACTAAAATTTGTGTGTCCGTATCCAACCACAGCTATCTGAACAGGACTGACAGAAAAGACAGGACATTTCCCACTACAGGGATACAACGCAGACTCCCTCTGAGGCAAATTAGATTCTCATGGCCAAACATGAAAGAAAGAAGCAGGACAGAAGAAGGAAGGTCACTAAACTTACTCGTTACCTCCAGGATGATGGTAGCCTCAAAGAGGTTTTCCACAAAGCAAGGCTTACACGTGTTCCGGGTGTGCTGACATCTACAATTATTCTCAAATGCAGGAAACTTTATTGCGTATCTGTAGCAGTGGAAGACAGTGTTTCCACCCTCCTCAGGCATTAAAAATAAGCACACAAGACCCCATGATGCACTTGACAAACTGTTAACAGCAATAAAGAAGCATTTTCAGGGAATGGCCTGGAATACTGACCTCTTCTCACTGAGAGAAGCCCCAGAGCACAGCCATTTGATGAAGCCAGAAATAATCTCTCAGCTGCGAGAGAGGGTGGAGGAAGAACTGGTCAACAGAGGAGTTGCCTCACAACAGTTACAGGGCAAAGACAAACACCCTGTACAGTTCCAGTACGACTCTTCTAAATGTGCACTTGTGCCAGCGTTCCCCCTCCTTGTGCAAATTCAAACTGTGACAGGACAAGAAAGAAGTAGGCATGTGGGAGAAAAGCCCATGGAACTCATAGATCCATGTCTGAAAGGATTAGGAATGTCCTACTTAAGAAAACAAAACAAAACCAACCCAAAACCAAAACAAAGTAAGAGGAACTGCTGCATTTTGTCCTCACAATTGTATGAGTCTTCCTCCCCTGGTGCTCCAAGGATACGCCTCTTCTTTTCAATTTTGAACTACAAAAAAAAAACTTCTTAAATTCCTTGGTGCGGCAAGACTGCCAGTGTCTTTGATACAATTCTGCTAGTATACTGCTGATAGAGAAAATAAAGCCCACCTGTCTGGTATTCCACCACTGGAAAAAATTGCACCATTTTCCTGTATTATATTTGATTATATACTAAAAACATTAACCCATTACTAATATTGATTTATTACCTTATTTCTCATATAGAATCTTGCCGTTTCAAATACATCTGACTCCACTAGCCTAATGCTGTCCAGCAGGCCAGTCTTTTCCATGTTTTCCAATTTAGAATTGCTTTCCCTCTAAGGGCAACAACTTCACTATATTAAATTATTTACCTGTAGAAAGCTTGCCTAAAGAGTTATTTATTTAGATGAGCGCAGAAGTCAGGCTGATCACACAATTTTATTCTCTGTACATGTACATCAAATAATTTCTCACAAAGCTTTGAGATAAAAATATTACAGTTTAATGCATAAATGACTAAAGTTTTCTGGTCAAGATGCAGTCGTGCCTAACAGATACTTGAGCAAAAGCATTTCACTTAGGAAAGCGTGCATTATAACAGTTGAATTTGCATGTTGTTAACAATCAGAGTATGACAGGTCTTTAATCTACTGGTATGATGATGCCTGCTCCACTATTTTACTTAGGAACTTGCTTAGCAAGTATACTCAACACACCAAATGCTTACTTTTCTTTAACTATGTATTTATTAATCTATTTTTGACAGGAAGAGGCAATTCTACAAATTGACATCTTTTGTGACTCTTACTCATACATAAGCAATTTCACAGTGCAGGTTCCAATTTAACCATTTTCCATAAAAACAAATTGTCGATCCTGCAATTTTAAGCCTGCTATCAGTTCAAATCATCCTGTCTGCTTCCCACAGCCCAACTCGCGCCGAAGGTGAGCAGCTGCCACCACACACACTAAGGCATGCGGCACTTTATTTGGAAACAGCTTAAAAGCGGCACGTAATAAAGGCACACCACAGGAGATATTACATCGATGGCTATTTGGAAAGCCGGAGTAATCTCAGCAAGAAGCCTTAATTAGCTGGACACATGATTAAGTTAGTCTTTGTGGGACTAACAAGGCAGGGGGAAAAACAAAAAAAACAAACAGGAAAATTCAGAATCTCCCTTTCTTGTCTGTATGTCAGTAGTATTTTGGATGCCTTACCCCCAGCCTAACCAATAATGTCTTCACTGGTTAGAGATTTGCCTCAGGAGGCAGAAACAGGAGTGTCTAGGCCGTCTTTGAGGAGGGCACGGAATGCGGGTCTCTCCCTTCCCCGCAGCACACTCAGTCACCCCGAGGGCGGGCAGTGCGGCTGGAAGGGCCCCTCTCCCAAGCAGAAAGCGTTCTGCGCCTTAAGATAAAAGCAACGTCTTGTCCTGCCCACTAACCCCGCAGGTGCGGGGCCGTACAGCGACGGCTAACCCAGCTCCCCGAGCGGCGCAGCCAGGAGGGCACCCGGGTTCCAGGCCGGGCCCCGACAGGAGGGAGAGGGGGCTGCTCAGGCCTGAGGCAACGGCCGGGCCTCCCGCCGCCCCACGGCGCTTACGCCCCCGGTCCCTGCCAGGGCGGCCTCCCCGGAGAAGCGGGGCGGCGGGAGGGGGAAGGGCCGCCCAGGGCCCGCTGCCGGCCACTCACCCCGCGAGCGCGACGGAGAGACAGCGGTTCGCGGAGCGGTTCCTTCCCCGGAGCAGGACGGCACCGGAGCCCCCGGCCGCTGAGACAGCACGACGGCGATGGGGGGGGCTCACCTTATATCGCGGAGCGGGCGCCAGCACAACCTCCGGACTAAGGTCAGGGCCGGGGCCGCCATGACAAGGGAGAGCGAGGGCGGGAGGAGGAGGAGGAGACGGCAAACCCCGCCCCGCCGGAGCTGCCGCGCCCTCATCTGAGGAGATGGCGCCCGCCCACTGCCTTCCCGAGGAGGGGATGGTCCCCGGCGCCGTGGGGAGGCCGGGCTGCGGCTTCGCTGGAAGCCGCTGAGGGGGCTCGGCGGGGCCGCGGCGGGCTCTGGCAGGAGCCCTGAGGCGGCGGTGTGGGTCTCCGGGCGGCGGGTCAGGCCGGGCGGTGGGTGCCTTTCTCCCGTGGCAGTGAGCGAGCGAGCAGGCAGGGTGGTGTGGCGGCGGTCGGGAGCCTTGCCCCCCCAAAACCCCCACTTTGGGGTCAGAAATGACACGGGAGGCCAAAGTCGCCTAGGGCGGCCTGAGGGAACAGCCATTGAAACCAGAACCCCTCTATGGGCAAAAGTCACAGACTCGGCTTAGCACACACACACACCCCTCCCCGAGTGCCTTGTAACATACATCCCGTTATTAATCAGGGCTGGTAGTTATATTTTATTTCTATTTTGGCAGGCTAGGTAGCTCTTAAAAACGTTTGCAGCATCATTTTTCCACAGGAATCACCCATCGGGCTGCTGGGCAGCCCCGTGTCTGTACCTCGGTAGGGTTGGTGTAATGCAAAGATGGAATAAACGCCAGCGTCTGCCCCATCTAACTTAAAATATAGCACTATTTATTGTTAAGTTTTTGCATTTTCAGCTTCAGCTCCTGAGGGTATATTTAATTTTTCCTTGCCAGTGTTACCTGCTCTGTGAAAGATGTTTCTGCGTTTGGTCAGGTGCTGGGATGATCTTCACAATTCAGGTACTCTGCTCCATCAGTCTCCATTCAAAACGCATCCAATAAAATAATCTTTTATTCATGGGTTGGGTTTTTTGTTTGCNTTTCCTGTAACATAATTTTTAAGGAGTCTCTGGTAGTTCAGTGGAAGAGATTTTTTTTTTTTTTTTTTAATCTCTCTAAAAGTAGATGCATTTAAGACTTTGAGTTTTCCCTCAAGGATAAATATTTCCAAGCCGTTAGTGAACTGTGGAGGCTCTCCTTTCTTAAATGTTTGATTACAGCTTTCCAAAAGTGTACATAACTGTTAGAGCATTAATCTAGGATGTTAACAAACAGAACTAGCAATTAAGACGGCACTTTTTTTTCCTCATACTGACAAGGTCCTGTTGTGTGACCCTGGTTAAATCACATGTATATGACTTTTTCTAACATAGCCTTGGGTTTCAAGTATGGCTTTTCTTCTTTGAACTTGATACACCTTGAATTTTACTTACAATTACAGTTCCAAAGGCATAGCACTTCCCAGTTTGAGACACAACCTTTACTGGTTTGCACCTCTAGCTTAAAATAGGCATTGACTTGTGGTTTCGCCTCTCAGTGGCAATTTCCACACAGGGCTGTGAGGTGAAATGAACTCATATTTATAGAAAACTTTGAAAGTACATTCTGGAAGGTGTTGTAGTAAATGCTATTTGTTGTTGCAAATGTATTGTTCTTACTTAACCCTAATACAGCAAAACCCATGTAACTTGTTAGACATGGTATTTTGAATGCATAAAACCAAACTAAGGGCTAAATTTTGCTCTAAGATACAGGAGTGAGGCCTTCTGTGAATAAGAAAGAAGAGAATTTGGCTCTCAACTGCTGGCATCTGTTTTGTTAAATAACATTTTTTTACTGAAAGCTTATGCACATAACACTTTTAGTCTTGTAGCTCGAAAAGGCTAGAAAAATCATTGCAGAAATGTAGCATAATGAACATCAGTTGAAAGCTTACTGTAGTAGTATTGTTAGCACTAATGTAATGAATCTACAGAGGACTCCCTAGAGAACTCATTTGGTGAGTTTCTTCAGATTTATTGTTTGACAAACAAGTCTCTAATGACAGTGCCCTCTCTAGCATTTTATTGTTAATGGTAAGATGAAGGGTTTTTCCTAGCTACATTTTTATCCTTGTATAAAATTCTCGTATTCTTTCCTTTAGTTCAAAATAATACAGCTTCACATTTTGTGCTACTGTCTAGAAGCTACATCAGGAGGGAAAATAAAGTGCTCTTCTCCCATATTCTCTTTGCCTTTAAATTATTACCCACTTAGAAATGTAAGAGCCTTTTATGTATGTGCCTAGTTGAAGATAACTAACAGTAATGAAAGAGACCCATTAGATCCAGCTCATCCATTTCAATTCCAAGGCAAAATAGTCTCTTGCAGTACGTTTTCTACTGCCTCTATGCAGGTGAATACAAAGCACAGCAGCTGTGCTTTATTTGGGAGCTTCCTTCTCACCCAATTCCACTTGCAGAAAGCTTTTACTTTTAAACATCTGAGATTAAATGGCTTAGATTTTATTTTTCTTAATTTATTTCTTTTGAATGTGTGTCAGTTTAAATAGGTCTGCCTTTT
Organism: Rhinoptilus africanus; assembly: GCA_013400135.1. Taxonomy (NCBI): domain Eukaryota; kingdom Metazoa; phylum Chordata; class Aves; order Charadriiformes; family Glareolidae; genus Rhinoptilus; species Rhinoptilus africanus. Next base: position 228,150 of record VXBO01011016.1, on the reverse strand, counting down.
TAATAAATTCTGAGAATGAGTGAACATTTTCCGATTTTACCTGAAGACAGCAAAAAGGCGTCTCTAGGTTCATTCAAAGATGGATTGTATGCTATAGGAATTAAACACAGACACCAGCAGTATTCAGTGCTCACCAGAGAGGGTCATAGAGAAATAGTGACCCCAGTGAATACTTTTTCTCATCACCTCTCTAAAATACATATCACAATCCATGTATTGTGTCTACAAGAGTGCAACTTGGTGCATGTGTATCTCTTCAGAAACCTGTATTTCCAGTTGTCCTCCTTCCTTTTTTCTTCTCTCTCTCTTCTTTTGTCTTCCTTTGAACTACTTAGCTACTTAGCATTCATCTGACTGCTCAGGTGAGATAAAATATTGAAAAAGCGTTTTGTGAATAGCATGTCGCATAAACATCTTTCTGTTCTATTGTTGTTTTCACGTTTCCTTACATACATGGTATTACTTAGTTTCGCATCATGCGTTTAACTGTTTCTTCTTTGCAATGTAGTCCTACTACTGGAAGCGGGATCCTGGGGGAGCAAAGTCACATACCTCACAGGATGGGATTTAAATGTGGCTTCACGGTACACACTTTTGTTCTGGCCCTTTGTATATGTGCGTGAGTGCATTTTACCATGTATGTCCTGTCATAATAACTATAAGTTATGTGTATGCTAGAGAAACTCTTGCGCCCTTACTGTGAAACACTAATCACACAGTAAGTTTTCAGACCACTGAATCCCGGTGTTTTGGTTGCAGAATGAGTGGTTTGGCTGTTGTAATCTATACCTAAGTGCTATGTATTTCAGCATAATTGCAGGTTCTTTGAGATGCTGATGCAAACCTGAACAAAATGTGTGTTGCATAACTTTACAGTGGAAGGGTGGAATGGTGCTGATGATATCATGGGAGCTGAGGCGATCACTGTGTCTCTCTTTTCTTCAAGACTGCAAAATATTCTACAATCTGACCAGCACAATCATCTGTTTTTTTGTCATAATGATAATTCTTGCATCTTTGCAATAATTTTTACATTTTACATTACTTTATGTCAGGTGTTTGCCAGATTTTCCCATAGATTTTCCAAAGGATGCTTTCTGTAATGTCACTGAACTGAAGTTGGTATTAAGAAGTTGAGTATTTGTCATCCTTTGCCATGACAAGGCAGCTGTTCTCTCTTTGATAGAAATTGTTTATCCAGGAAGCAGATGTGTTTGGTACTTTATTATTCAGAATTTGATTTCCATGGCAAATGATTTTGCATTATCACTACAGGGAACTTAAATACATATTTAACAGAAAGTTGTCTTGCTGATTTGTTCACCTTCCCCTTGAAAATCAGTTCAATAAATCCTGCAGGACTTACTTGTGTGATGATGTTATGTTTTTTGCACTGATGATGACAAGCCATTTCATACATGTGGGAAAGAGGCTTTCATAGTTTTGCTGCAGTGTATGAAACAGTGTAAGAACCTACAATGTTAAAAAAGTGCATTGATCACTGATGCCTTTGGAAGCCTGGTTTTGTAAACCTGTGGATATGTGGACCATCTTCTTACCTGAGCACGAAAGATATGCTTAGTTCCTGACACCCAATAAGAAATTAGATTTGGACACATTTCCTTAAGCAGAGATTTTCGTCTACAGATAAGTATAAACATGAACTCTAATCAGGAGCGAAATAATTATACAGCGCTTTACTCCACTTTTCTTGGCTGGATTGGTGGTTCATTCTTAGGCAATCAGTTATCCTGGAGGAATAGCCTTTTTGCAACATTGTTCCTAGTCTGGATCTAAAATACCAAGTTCTTGGTTCACAATTCTCATTAATCACCTCCACTGACCACTTGGTGCGTGCCTTCAGCTGTCTGTGTCTTCTCAGTCTCTGCAATAAAGTTCCATCTAAAAGCATCCTCGCTATTCCAAATCATTGCTGTTCTTTTATCACAAGTGCAAATTAATTCACCCCATCTAGTTGCAGATTATCCTCATCTAATAAAAACATAATTTCTTCTATCTTGAATTACAAATCTTTCCAAAGCTCTCAGTGTTCAGTTGGACAACACATATGATTTTTATTAAAATCATAGGAGTTGGACTGCAAGTTTCGGCCTACCTCACTGAAATATTTTCACAAATGAGGACCTGAAGGGCCAAGCCTCATGTCTGGAAAGTGCTGTAATTACTTAGGCACTTGGCCACTATTGAAGGACCTGTCTCAAGTGTGCCATAAAGTTAGCTGTCATGTTGTATTTTTACTGCTTAGTCCTCCTCTCTATGTACTGTACCATGTCTCAATGTTTGCTCTCAGTATTTCACTGTGTAGTCTTTCTTATCCCTTTACAATACAGCTATAGGAGGTGGTGTGCAGGGTCTAGTAAAATTCTCCTTGGAACATGGGCAGATTCCTACTTACTTCAGTATTTATAATTTGCTTCCAGTATTCAGACAGGAGAAGTCTATATACTCTGCAGTTACAGTAACTTTTGTGCTTCTTACCACCGGCACTAAGGTGCTCTTGCAATTCACTCTTGCATGTTTAAAAAAACTATTAGGTAATTTTGTTTTGAGGCTTGCCTCTGTAACTAGTGTGTTGGTGTTCAGGAATTGCTACACTTTCTTCAGCAGGTTGCTCAGTGTATTGACCGAACATTTAAATTGCATAGAAATATTATTCTTAAGATATTTCAACAGAATAGAAACAAAAATGTAATTACAAATAATGTATTTTTGTTGAGGAAATAACAAAAAAAATTCAAAGAGATTTTGTAGAGGACTACCTGGTAACCACCAAATCTTTACATTTAGCTTTTGAAAGACCTATGTTTTTAAATATGTTGTAGATTTGCAACCCCTATTATGTGTAGATACTATGTGCACAACCCCTATGGAATATGTATATTCTCATCCTGCTGTTCCGAAGTGCTACAATAAATTGCGGAAGGTTACATATCATATCCTCTTTGCCAGGACTGGCAAGATATCCACTCAAAAATAATCTGTGAAATGCAGGAAATGAGAAAGTACTGTTTGAATGCATCTAAAGTAGTATGTTGGGTTGCATCGGTTTTTCACACTAAGAGCACCTGGGAAAGAAACATTGGCAGGAGTTCAATTGGGAGATGTGGTTACAGGGGTCTTATTTTACATATGAATCAACTAACAACAAAATTGTTAATTAAAGGAATTGAAATCTTCCCAAGATGGAGCCCTTTTTAGTTTCATGAACCATTAAATGATGCAGGTGTTGGCTGTGGGCTCATCAGACTCTTTTGCCAAAGAGCTGTTGCTCCTACTTTTCGTACTTGGACTCATAAAAAAAAAAAAAAAAAGAAAAGTATTCGGGGCCATCATTTCACAGTTTAAACTTTAAGCCAGCATAAGCAAACACCGCTACTGAAAGGAGCAGTCTTTCTATTTTCCCCAGTCCCTCCTGGTTCACTCCCATGCCGACTTTCCCTGCTGACATGACTGTTTTCGTGGCCAAGTATTGAACTGGTTCAGGGAATTGATGTGAGTTACAATTAACCAGGCAAAACCAAGCAAGTAAATGAATAAAGGTTAATTGTGACCCAGATCAAACCCCTGATCCTTTTCATCGCGCAGCTGAATGCATGCTCGTGTCAGTGCCAAGGAGGGAGATGTAAGGCAGCCTGACAGGCGGTAGGATTGCTTCTTTCAGCAGCGGTGCTTTGTTACGTCAGCTTATGACATTAAAGCATTAACCCATTGCCTCTGAGGGATTTGTTTCACTTTGTGCCATAGCCTCTGAGGGATTTGGTACGCTTTCTGTCTTGGACTGTTTACATTGCTAATATGTTTTACTCTCATATCACAGAAAGTATCTCTTATAAATAGGTGTAAGTGGGGCTGTTCGCTTGCTTCTCGAGGAAGTGAGTTATAAAGCCATAGTAATGTGCATCTATTCATGTTAAAACCAAAGTTCACAGAGGGGTAGGGGAAGATATGAAATCCCCACACATTTTCTTGGCTGCCAGAGGAAAATGTAACTACTAATGCTGCCAGCAAGCAAAACACTGCAGCATGAGCTTCACCCTTTATTAAACAATTGTCGTAGTAAACATTTTTCTCATGTGTGGGATTCTCTGGGCCGTGATGTATTGTAAATGGCAGCAATCTCTACCTCTGCTTGTTTGTGTTCACCCTTGCATGGCCTGTTGTGCTGTGCCAATACCAGTATTTGTGTGGGCATTCAGTGAACCAGATCAGAGAACTGACCCAGTTAAAAAATAACCTGCCCAATAAAACCCATCAGCTGGACCAGTTTCCCATTTTGATTTACTCTCTCCACAAAAACAGTGGAGCTAACACAGCTCAGAGCACAGTCACTGTTCAAGATGGCATGATTGCTGAAACATTTATATTTGGATTACATCCCTATGTCTAGTAAGACTTAGTTACTTCACGAGGTTAGTATATCTCACTTTCCAAAGGGTGAGCACAGTCTAACTGGAGTAGATTTCTGCACGGCTTTATTAACATGAACATCAGTGAGAATGATATCAGCTCTCTAATGCCCCCTACCAAGCTGCTGAATTCAGGGCAGCATAAACTTAAGAGTAGTTAAACTATTTAAGACTTAGGTTTACCAGTGTTGGACTGCACTACCTACAACTTCAGCACTTAAGTAATCCCAGTTTGGCCCAGTGGGCATCCAGACTGCAGGATGTACGTGGTCCCTTTTGGCTGCTCAGTGTGTAATCTGCTTCGCAGGCTGTGTGTTGTGCAGGACTGGTTTACTTACCAAGGGCAGAGGTTTTTTTCAGGATGGTCTCAATTAGACTGATAAGTAATTCAACATGGTTTTTGTCTGCATATTCCCAAAATACTTCAGCACACACTCAATATATCCTTTTGCTAAGGGAGGATTTCTGATCTGCCTTTCTTCATCTAGGGCAATTCTATTTCAGTAAAGACAAAATTAATTTCAAAACTTCCCTTGTGGATCTGTTAAGATAGTTATGTCCTTCTCATCTGAGGGAGGGCAGACCCCCTTTCCTCTCTCTCTGTATTAGCTTTTAGTAGGTCAGAGGTAATCACATTGTCTCCTAACAAAGTTTGACTGTTGGTGTCCTTTCAAGCTGCAATTTTGCAATCTAGCAAAATGTATCACTGTTGCTTTGGTCTTTAGTATATGCCACTATCTCCTTTTCTGACCCCAAATCTGATGGACAGTTACTCATCTAGATCTGTTACAGTGCTTTCCTGCAGTTTCTCACTGTTCCTGATATAAGGCTTGGATAATACTCTCAGACAGTTAACCTACGTCGAAAACTTTTAAATAAACTATAAAATAACATCACATCGGTAAACAAGTTTCATACTGTGCTCTGATGATTGTTTGTGGATGCCTACATTGCACCTCCACAACCCTTAATCTCTCTCTGCTTTTGTCTAGACCAGGATATCACCAGGATATTCACCTTCCCTGATAGCATCTTTCCTACTTTCTTGTAGAAATGTTTTTCATTGAACTAGGTAGGCAAAGTAATCACAACCAATGTCTGTGAAAAATTAATTATTATTAGTGTGAGTTATTTTGGATTTTTTTCAGAAAGAATATTTGGCAGAATGTTTTGGTCCATCCATCGCAGTGCAGCCCTCTGGAATCCAGTCAGTTTGGTATTTATTACTTAGCAATGGTCTTGAATGGTAGTAAATTTCTGGTTAAGGAATTTATTTATTTTTAATGAGGACTGTCATTTCAGCTGGCATTTTCAGATGAAAGTGCTCATACTTTTTTTACATTTTAGGATTTAAGTGATTTTAATTACTCCTTGATTTATTCAGGTGCCTGATCAAATCATCCCTTATGGTCAATACATGTGCACGGTCTAGTTTGCATTTAGCACAGAACAGCTCTGAATTTCTCAAGGGGACCATGCAGAGCCTTCATCTCTTCTGGAAGGTTGTTAAGCACAAGTTCTGTTTCTTTGTTGTCTAACACTTGTCTTGTGCCAGCACGAGTCATAGGCCTGCTCCACCTAGTGATAGGTTTTTACAGACACAAGTCAAGAAGGTGTTCCATGTCAAAAGGCATAAGGTTTGTAGTGTCTTATAAAACTGTAAATCAAGAAACAACACACCGATATGAATGAGAGAGACAAGACATAGCTGTGACACTAGTCAAAGGATCAGGCAATAGTCTCAGCATGTCAGGTACTTCCTATTTGTCAGGTAAAACACAGAGTATTAAAATGCTTATATTTTGTAATTTTGGTAGCCTCAGTTTATTTTACATTGAGAGCTGGATCCATTTTGAGGCATGCTGGTGATGATAGTAGGAAAGTTTAGTAAAACAATGGTTCTGAGGAAGTGGTGGTAGATATGCCTGAAATGTCATGAATTTTTAACCAGATGGAAAAAAAAAAAAACAACAAAAAAACCACAAAATAAATTCTAGGCTCTGATCTTCTAAAACATTTCACAGAATCACAGAATGGTCTGGGTTGGAAGAGACCTTAAAGATCATCTGGTTCCAACCCCCCTGCTATAGGCAGGGACACCTCCCACTAGACCAGGCTGCTCAAAGCCCCATCCAGCTCGGCCTTGAACACTTTCAGGGATGAGGCATCCACAACTTCCCTGGGCAACCTGTTCCTGTGTCTCACCACCCTCACAGTAAAAATTTCTTCCTAATATCCAATCTAAATCTACCCTCTTTCAGTTTAAAACTGTTAACCCCCATGCTATCATTACATTCCTTGATAAAGAGTCCCCCCCCATCTTTCCTGTAGCCCCCCTTTAGGTACTGGAAGGCTGCTCTAAGGTCTCCCTGGAGCCTTCTCTTCTCCGGGCTGAACAACCCCAACTCTCCGAGCCTGTCCTCACAGCAGAGGTGCTCCAGCCCGCTGATCATCTTCGTGGCCCTCCTCTGGACTCACTCCAACAGGTCCATGTGAGTGGAAAAACATCTATAACCGCAGTCATGATGGCATACAAGTCTATGTACCTGCTTATAGGTTCAGCATCCAAAAGTGGCATATAACTTGATTTCATTTTATTTAAGAGATCTATACTTCAAAAGGATTGAAGTGCCTCCTACTGTTGCCCAGCTTTTAATTTCCCATGCACTTGTACAAGAGAAAAAGAAATGAAAGAAAGGGCAGGGAAATGGCTGGGGCAGGAAAAGTAGACTTTGCCCATCTTATGCACGTTACCTACAGGTGAAAGCACACAGCCAGGCCTTGAGAGGCTTTGGTTCCAGCCTATATCTCTTGCTAAAGAGCCTTAAATTTACTTCAGTATTGCTTTACTTGCATTCTGCAGTTTCCATAGCACTTAAGTCATGTACAGGCTGTCCTCTTACAATGAATTTAATGGCAATTAAATTAGCATAGAGCAGATGGAAAAGAGAACCAGACAACTTTGTTTCTTGAGGGAGCTGCAAATGTGTTTTGAGCTGTCCTCTCAGCCCTGACTTCCTCAAGCTCCCTGCCTGCAGTGAGTGCCTGGTTTCTGCAGGATGCCTGTGGCTACTGCCCTGGCTCCTGCTGGCTGATTACTGCTGCACCTGTGATAAATTACATTAGCCACAGCTGGGCTGGCTGGAGGCCATGGCAACAAGTTGTCAGCCAGTAATAGCTGGTTCAGACTTGGCCTGGGCTGCAAGCTCAAGACAAGACAACTGGTATTTGTTTTGCTTCCAGGTAAGGATTTCTATATTCATTAAAAAAAAAATAATCAAAATTGCCACTAGATCTTGATTAATTCTTTTTCATTGTAAGACACCAAAGTCTTTCCTTTCGATTATATTTGTGCTTTATGCTCATAATTTCCAATTGATTAATTTTCCTAAGTCATCAATTCTCTAAGGTATGGAACTGTAACACGCTTTCTATTTTTGCTGATCTCAGTGGTACTGCTCAGCTGAACAAAATAAAATACATGTGCGCTGGCAGCATAGCAGCCTTGGTGTATGTTTATTTAAGTGTTGTTTTGCAATCATGTTCTCCCATTCTTGTTGTTTATATTAATATCAATACTATATATATATTTATCCAAAAATATAAGAATCACCTTCTAGTATAGCGATAATTGATCTTCCTATTATTAGAGTCATGTATCAAATCTTCATAGTGCTAAGAGGTAGAAGACAAGTATCAGCAAGCTAGGGAAAGAAGGAATTTTAGCAGTAAATCCCAACTGGCTTGGAGGTAAGTGGGGCGGGACGTTCAGCTGTCATCCAGTGAAGTCTGGATTCAGCTAATTCATGTCCCCCCACAGCCCAGGGCAGACTTCAGGACACCCCAAGCTTGTTGACAAGGGTATGATGTAGGTCCGTGCCAGGAGCTGTGCTTGAACTGCTTGCAAAGATCAGGTGCCAGACGTTGGTCACCCCTCTTTAAATGTGAGCTAATGATTAGGGGGTTTTTGTGTTGATGATGTTCTTGGAAGCTACCCTAATACATAACTTTTTTCCTTTGTAATTCTTTGCATTTTCCTTTGGCTTTAAGGCAAGTTTAGTTTTGAAATGTAATTTTAGCCAGTATATACTAAAAATACCTCTTAATTATGTGAGATTGATAGAAATTTAAAAAAAAAAGAATTTGTAAGGACATAGAAAAATATATATTCTTTTGGCATGTTTTTTCTAAAGCGTCATAGAATTGTTAAGTTTGGAAGGAACATCTGGAGATCATCTATTCCAAGTGCCCTGCTCAAAGCAGGATAAATGTAGAGTAAGTTGCTCAGGACCATGTCCAATTGGGTTTTGAATATCTCCAAGGATGGAGACTCCATAACCTCTCTGGGCAACATGTGGCAGTGTCGACCACTGTTACAGCAAAAAAAGTTTTTTCTTGTGTTTAACTAGGATTGCCTGTATTTCAATTTGTCTCCATTGCCGCTTGTCCTGTCACTGGGGAGCACTGAGAAGCATGTGGTTCCATCATCTTTGCATCCTCCATCCGGTAGGCTTCATGCAGCTGTTCACAACCCTTTAAGGCCAGCAGTTCAGGCAGTTTTCAGTCTACTTCACTCTCCCTTTACACAGCCTGTATTTTACCAGTTTGTGTATGAGGATGTTGGAGGAGACAGTGTCAAAAGCCTTAGCGTAGTCAAGATAACATGCACTGCTCTTTCCTCATTCACTTACCTGGTAACTCCTAATGGAGATATTCCCAGTAGGAACAGTGACTGCCAGTGGCAAAGTTGTGCAGAAGGACACCGTGGTATTGAGTGACTGGCTGATAGAAAGGCAGATGAATTCAGTCCAGATAAATGTTATGTACACGTGAGGAAGAAAATAGTTATTTTGAATAGAGATGCTAAAGTGTTATTTCTTCTCAGTGTCAAAATTTGAGTTATAATAGATAGTTAGAGTTATAATAGATAGCTCTGTGCTAATATCAATTTTGTGCTGAACAGTAATTAAAACTGCTGTCTCTATGCATCTGTATGAATTGGATCAAGGTTAAGTTCAAGTATTTCTGCTACATAGATGCTTTAATTCTAGGGGCACATTACTTTGAACTGATGAGGTATTTTGTGTAACTAGTGTGACTTTCTTTCATTTGTTTTAAAACTATCAAATTTTTAAATTGGGTTGATAAGCAGGTCATATATAGGAAGCTATTAATCATTAGAATAACAGCAGTACTTTCCTAGGGAAATTCCCCCCCTTTTAAAGAATTCTGTAACTTGAGAATTAATTCAAGCAAAAACTTACCGTACTTGGTCAAAATTTTCAAATCTGGATACTTAAAATCTAGTCTCCCTTCATTTTCTCTTAAGTAACTTATTTTCCTGTAGGTTTTTCTTCCCTTTATCTTGTTTCCTTTTCTCAAATTACGCTCTCAGTCTTTATTCTCTTGCACTCACCCCTCCCCTCCCCACAACCTCAGACTTGCCTCTCTGTCACTAGTTGTTTTAAATCAATTCAGTCAATAATAGTTTAAGACAGGGTAATCCACATGGTGGAGAAGCTTTTCTTAGAGTGCTGTGTTTATGAAAATGCCTTTTCCTAATTATGTTTTAGAATATTTTGGTTTTGGTGCAAATCCCTGGCTGCTGTAGTCTTGGTGAAAACCTTAAAGTCATAAAGTAGTTGTAATGGAAACTGAGGCATTTACCTGTTCATTTGGCAATGAACTGTCTCTCCATTTCTACTATCCTTTCTGTTGCATGGAATCACTGTTAATGAAATCAGGGGGATCTCATGACTATGAATAAATTGAGAACGCAGGGCTCCAGCTTGATTACAGAATGAACTGGTACAATATTGGGGCGCTGTACTTCTCGTTGAGTAAGTAATGACCATGAGTTGTAGGTGAAATGAAAGGCAAGACTACTTCTCCTCCAAAGGCAAGCCCAGGCTGCATGAAATGGATTTGGCATAGCTGGGGGTGGAAGTTGTTAGCATCTTTCAGTCTAACATCACCTGTTTTGTTCCAATAAGCAAGACTGTTTCTCAAACAACTAGGTGAAGTTTGCTGGAAAACACGATGCCTCCTTTCTGCACATATGCACTCAATCTGTGCATCCCACCAGTGCTATAAACACTGTAAGCCATAAGACTGACGTCATTCTTAAAGGGGCAAACTGTGCCTGACAAAGCATTTAGTGTTGTTGCAAGAAGTCGGTAGAATTTTACTCTTTGCTGTGGTACAAATGCTTGGCTGAGGAAAGGATAAAGTCATACTTCCTCCAATATACAGTGGATACCCTTTCATTGTCCTACTCTAAAACGAGCTTCTAGTTATGTGTGGAGAATGTTTTCCAGCTATTTGCCTTAACATTGAACTATTATTCATTTGGAAGGTGCAGTGCCATAGTATGCCTCTCAGAAGATTTGAACTGATTTATCTTTGGAGACCTTAAATATATCTGTTGGGGATTTTGTATTTTTTTGTGAATACACAAAGAAAATGCAGTGTTAGTTTGTTGAAAGAATGCATGGTGTATGCAGTTATATTCATGACAGCAACATTTTTATGTATAGCTCCAATTCATACGAGGGCCCCATCAAAAGTGATGAAAGCTATTAGTAAAACATCTCAGTGGTACAAATGGTCCTGTTTATTGTATCACTGAAAGCAAAATTGTAAAGTTCATGCAATTAAAATAAAAATTCATTATTGACTGAATGTCCTGGGGTGATGTATTTGAACAACATGTCAGGTTTGGAAATAGGGATTCCTTTTGCAAAGTAAAATGCAGTCCTGAAGAGGCATACGATGGAATCAGATCGAGCTTGCATCTAGCAAATAGATGTCCAAGTCATACCAGTCACGAGCATCCATTGTCATGCTGGTAGACAGCAGCATGCAGTAGAGAAGCAAAAGGATGAACGGACCTGAAAAGTGAACTTATTTCTACTGCTCACACACGTTGCAAGAAAGAGATTGAGAAGGAAAGGTTGAGACAGAAGAAATATCAGCAAATGACCTGAAGTATCTAATGCAGGATAGAGAGGGCTAAATGCTGAAACACAGAAAATAACATGAAAAGAAGGAGGATATAGTGGTATTAATTAATATATATACTTATTTCCTATTAATTGTAGAAAAAAATATGGTAATTTTCTCACGCTTTTCTCCTTCATAAAGAAATATGAGGAAAAAAAGTTTAAACACTTCAAAGTATGGTTGGCTTGTAAAATATTTGTTATTACTATGGCTTTGAATAGCATGTTCACAGTATGCTCTTGGTGGTTTATGTCTCTATAACTAAATACTAAAGCTACTGTAAAATTGAGCAGGGAATAACATAAAATTCCATAGGCTTCAAACAAAATTCTTGACTAATTTCTCCTCTGGGATTTAAAAATTATGTGTACACTAAATTTTTAGAAGACATTAGAATGTAATATATGCTAATCCATTTTTCCTTCTTCTCTGGAGACAGCTCAGCCAGTTTAATATAGGCTTCAGCTTGTGGTAGACTTCCCTGCTAGAAAAAAACCCCACCCCTCCCATACAGAAAGGACTTTTGCACACCCACACGCATGGGACAATGCATGAATCCCAGTGCCAGCAGTTGGTTCCGCTCATCCTGCATTTAGGAGAAGAAGTGGAAGCTAGGAATAACAGCTAACTTTTTTAATTAGTAACCTCAAAAGTGTTTTTGAAAAGTATTGAAATAGCATTGGGTAATTTTAGGAGACAAAAGTCTAGCGTAGCCTTTGATTTTGCTGTAAGCAGTTGGCTGAAATGTTTCCAGTAGTGTCTGAGTCTGGAGCAAAGGCTTGCTACTTGTGTGTTCAAAGATAAATTTTCTGAGTTTTCTACCTCGTTACAAGGCACTTTACAGCTCCTCCTGGTGGTAAAGCATTGCAAAATGAGAACAAGGAAGGCTGTAACCTTTGTACTGGAGCAATACAGATAATAAAATACAATATATAAAAAAAAACCCTAATCAAATGGTTCATAATCTGTCAAATCCTTAAAGTAACAGTGTGTGGAGAAACAAGGGTGTTGTATATGCTTGCTTTCCTGTAGAATAGCTTTCAGATTGCAAGCTGCAAAGACAGAAGCACGGTCTTCTAGAAAATGCAGGGCTAAATGTGACCACAGTAAGTAAACATTAGCAAGTGGTAAAATCCAAAGCATAAATTCTAATGATAGTATCTGAAAGTATATCTCTGTGTCCAGGGTTTGGAGGCCTTTGGTAACCTGAGACATAGCAGCATTGATGTGTATTTTTAATGATGTTACCCTCCCCCCTGACAGCAAACACAAATTGTGACGCTTTAGCCGTGCTTCTTTAGTAAGTAAAGATTCTAACACAGTCTATGAAGTATAACGCATATCCAGATTTTATAAATAGACATAGTAGAGTTCTTCTTGGATAAAGGCCACTAGATGTACTGTAAGTTAATTATAAGGAATTAAGCGTAAACTTGAGACAAGCTACTAATTCTCTTCCCACCAATCCATTTCAAAATGCTCTTTAGCACCCTCTACTTCACTGGTCTTTTGAACCGTATAAGTTTATAGCTGACACAGCTCTATGCTCTAGATCGTTTGGTGCTACCCAGCCACTTAGTTGTCTGGAAATGACACCATGAGCCAATAAGGCAGAAAACTCCCAAATCCGGCTTTACTTTTGCATAGAGCACAAGTTGGGATAGGTACCTTTTGCACAGCAGGAGCTGTCAGGAGTGAAATAGCGGCTTTTTGGAGCAGAAGAATTGCTAACGGCTTTTGCTAATATCAATTGCTGAACTTTTAGGAACATACAGATGCCATGTGAATTCCCGCAAATTCTGAGACAGGCCTGGGAAAACTCCAGACTTGCCCAAGCCCTGAAGAGGTCTGCTGATAAATTCACCCATTTCTGAAAGCTACAGTGTTTTCATTTTTCCCTTGCTCAGCTGATGCAGGTTGTAAACAGGAATTCTGCAAAGACTGGATTCCAAGGGAGGGTACTATCTTACCAAACTTTGATTTGGTTTTCCCACTATTCCCACGTGTTCTGGCATGTTGTGCAGTTGGAGTACAGGGACATCTGTGTCTTCAGAAATGACTGATTTATTTGTACCTACTAAGAACAAAATAACAGGAATGCATCTCTTCTCCACAGATGATTTGAGGATTTAGGCTTCCTCACAGTGATCTTTGGCTAGCTTAAAGGAGAGGAAATGCTTTAAGTATTATTGAAGCGTTACAGATATCTTTGTCATGCTTATGCTTGTAATATTTTTTTTAACAGGCTTTTTGGTCAGGCATTTGATAAAATGCAGTTTATTGATGAAGCTATGCAAAAAAGTATTCATCTATCACGTTGTGATCTGCAGCTGTGTTCTTAAAACAAGCACTTTCGTAAGTCTCTGTTGTACCTGTCAGCACATTTTATTGCTATGCTCCAGCATGTATGGATTACCACATCAATTCTAGGTTTTTGCACCGTTTCGCTTTGCCAATGACCAGGCGCTTTCCACAAACTCTGCAAATTACTATTAGCAGTGTTTGTTCTTTGTCTCAGACTTACACCAGCAATAATACCAACCTGGCCTAGGGCTGGTTTTAGCATGACTTGCATTCTTTGCTGCTCCTTTTCCTGAAGTTGCTTTGTTCTCTTTTTTTAACCATGACCTACAGAAATTGACCCTGCTATGGTAGGAGGAAGGCAGTTCTCAGCAAAAATAGGAGATTAAAGCAACACTTAACATGGTCCAAATAAACCTGTCTTATTTGACTATAAACATTATTTCCCAAGAGCTCTGCACCCTGTTCTTTCAGATGAGACCAAAAACCATGTAAACTTCTAGTAGATATATTACTATGACTTTTCTCTTTTTTTTTTTTTTTCCAAGGCGGATCTGTAAGCTGTCTTCTCTTTGCTCCTAAGAAATGTATGGCAGGACTAGTTTCAAGGGCTGACAGCCACCTGATCACTGTTTGCTGGATCCGTCTAGTTGTTCTTGAGTATTTTGAGCAAGATGTCAACATCCTTCTGATGTTTTTGAATCCCGGGCCACTGTCATCTTCAAGAGTTCAGATTAATTATTCAGTTGTACTGTGTTTATACAAATGTCTCTGTACAAGTACTCTGGTGGTCAGCAATTCTGTGATACCTAGTCCTCTCAAAAAACTAGATCCTTCTAAAACCCCTGAAGTAGTAGAAGCATTACTTACCACCTGGATTAAAGGAATACTTTCAAAAGGGCTTTGAAACACAATCTGAACAAAATTCTTCTATTTCAATATGCACTTAGGCAACCGGATGGCTAGGTGACAAAGGTATTGTATGTACATTGTAGACAAACAGATATCGTGGATAGTTTACCTTGTCTGGCCCTCTGTGCCTTGAATCTCTGACCCTTTAGTCATTACATTTGTAGCATCCAGTTCCTTTTATTAGATGCCTCCACTCATATGGACATTATGGGCATTAAACTGAGGAGAAACATCCAAAAAAACTATTACGTTTCCATTACTATGATGGGTAAGAGAAGAATGCTTCAGTAAATGTATGATTTGTGAAAATTAATAAGTCTGAAAGATGGTATTAAATTTTTCTTGGTAGATGTCATAATAAGTACTACTGATTGGTTGAAGTGCCTACTTCAAGTAGACTGTATCAGTGAAGTAATTAATCCTTTGTGATTCCTTCTTGCCTTGAAGCATTTGTTTCTTGTCTGACAAAAGAAACATTCTGCTTCTGTACTGTTTCGCATGAAATTTGTTTGTCACTTCCTAAAAATTTATTTCTAGCTGGGACTGTAGCTGCCTTGCTCTTTTGACACAATAATATTGAACACTTTTTCACTGAGAGCAGGGTTGCAGCGCTTTCTTGAGTCTGTTTTATTTAAGTCTAGTTCAGGTGTTCAGGCAATACGTGGATTTACAATATGATTGAAGTTCTGGGAAGCCCTTAGGAGAGTATCCCATGAATTAATGCTTTGGAGTAACACTAGGTGGACACCTGGATCTTCTGAAGCTGTGTGAATTTTATGTTACATGTTCTCATTTAGAACGGCGTGAACTAGATCCTCCTTCATTGCTACTTCCGTACCTTCGGTATTTATCCTTTGAATGTGCATTCAGTATTATTGTAAACAGCATATATTGCTTGCTGGTATTATGGAAATAATTGCAGTACCAGTAGCTGCAGGAATAACACTGCATTTGCTGCACCCAGTGTTGATTTCTGTGACCATCTAGAAAAAAAGCTGCTCATATGGAAAAGCCACCCTTTACACTGTAAGGCTCTGGTAACCCCTACAAGTAGACTTGGCAGCACTGGTGTTTCATTGGACTTTTATCACTCTAAGGGACTTGATGTTGGCTGGGAAAAGGCAGCACACTCTTCTGTCCTGCATGATGTCCTGGTATGGCCAGAACTGATGGGGTGAGGTAGAAATTGTCTCCTCATTAGTTTCTTTCCCTTTGTGAGTCCTCAGCTGAAATATGTGGAGTACTGCAAGGTGGTAGAGATGTGGGGGACTCTATTCTCAGTGTAAAACAAGTAAGAAACATCAGCCTTGTAATATGCGCAAGGATCCTTTGCTGTTTGCAGCACCACTTAAAAACGAGCTCAGATTATCTAGCCACTTCTTTTTCACATGCACTAAAAGGAAGTCATGTCTTAAAGTAAAGTGGTTATTATGAGCATCTCAGAAAAACTAGCAGACTTGGGAACAAATTATTAAATGACAAAAGAAACAAAGTCTGAGAGGCAGACCTTAAATGTTTTGCATATGCAGGCTGCAAGAACTTTACAGCTGTAAACTTGCATTCTTTGCTGCTCCTTTTCCTGAAGTTGACAGTTCCTTAGTTCTTCAAGCTTTGATAGAATTGCATGGTGTAAGGTAAATGTGATGAATTTGCTTCAGGAGTTTATTATAGACATGTTTAATACAGGCCTAAATAGCTGAAATCTTAATAGATTCATGTGGCATAACCCCAGGTTTCAGAGCATGAGAGATACTCTCAAGAAAAATACACATGAAGTACAAAATATTATGCAAGTCAGGCTTCAAGAAAGGTCACTATTTAGTTTGGCAGTTGCTTAGAAGTGTTGGGAATTTATTCACATTACTGAAAGGAGAGACTAATCTATTAAAATCTTGCTCAGAATAGATAGTCACTGCCGAAACAGAAAGGTGCTCCACCCGAAATACCACCATAACGAAATGGTTCTGACATATAGAAACAAATGAGAATATAGAGTCATTCAGCAGCATTCCTGAGATCACGTGCTATTTTGATTATGCTTGAATAGACTACATAGCTGTAGACTCTGTTCTTAAACACGGCAGCCGTCGGGATGAGAGTGACTGTCAGTAATGAACTGTCTGAAAAACGTGGGTCAGGTGTCAGGTAGCTGAACCACCTCTCTGCTCACCTGAGTAGCGTCATCTCCAGAGGCATATATTTTGTTGCCTCTCCCCAGCAGGTAGGGGTGGTTTAGGTAGCACTTGCTAAGCTTTGGAAGCAACTCAATTTACCAACTAATTATAGAAGGGACAATGGGTGTATCTGTGAAAAGGAAGACAGAGAGAAAGGGGAAACGAAGCTTTTAGGGATGGATTGGTTTTACTTTCTTTACCATCCATGAAATTTGCACCTATGCTTGTGGGGAGTGTGTAAATTTTCTTTTAAAGGTGAAGTTTATTCTTACGTGACTGTGTGACATTCAAAGCATGACAAAACACTGGTGTTCTGCTGTTCCAAAGTTTCAAAAGTAAAAAGTAACTTTTCTCTGGGCTGAAGTGCATACTGTAAAAACCTAAGTACAAATATGACAGTTCTTCAGTGGCAGTCAATAAGAACTCTCTTCCTCTCTCATGAAGAACAATATCACGTTCTTTCCAATTTGTCTTTCTGTTATTTTTGAACAAAACAACTCACTGTAACAAAGATCGTTTTGCACCCTCTGGCAACAGCAGCCCATACCTTGGTCATCATTTTGTGCCTCTGTCTCTCAGAAAGCTGATTACATTTGCAGATTACATGTTGGGCAGTATTTATATTACACATATTTGAAGAAGAGCATTTGGAACAATCTTCTGCTCTTTGCAGCTTAAACCACTGTCTTTGTGAAGATGTGTGTGAAGCAGTTTCTGGAGTTTGTCTGAGCTGGGCAAAAAGGGTCTAAAATATCACCTATACAGTTATAAAAATAGAAGAAAAAATGGATGAACATGTGTTGCTTCATATTATGGTAAAGCTTCGGAACCTCAGTCCTCATTGTGCTGGGTGCTGTCCAAAAAAACCCACCACAAAACAATGAACAAAAGGCTTTTCTGCCACAAAGAGCTTACAATTTAAGAGACAACAGGGTGGAGAAAGACAGTGAAGCATAAAGAAATAAACAGCTGCCTCTGAATTCATGGGAGACTGGTACAGTTGTCATTGCTGGGCATTTAAAAGAAAGTGGGTAAGAGCACAGCTTCAAAATCCCCTAGTGCCCTATTCTATAAAGAATAAATGTATTTATGTGACATGCTGCGATTGATAACTGTATCTTGTAAAAGCTGATATAAATTCTTCTAAATAATGAAATACATAGACACACACAATACAGCCTTTGCCATTTCTTAGGAAGGAAAAGAAAACAAACACATTTTCTGCTGCACAAGGAACCTTCCTCTGCAGGTGTTTTGAGATCGGGACTTCAGCCTTACAGGAGTGATCTCTATTACATTCATTGTAGGACTGAGTACTTCAGCCCTTTGAACACCATGATCTGAGATTATGTGCTTTGTTGATGAGATCAATGGCAGCCTTGTCCTCAGTGCCTATGGAAGAGCGATGATCAGAATCTTGAGTGCGAGAGGCAGGTGAAGAACAGGGAACAGACCCGGAACTTCAGAAGAACAGATTTGGGCTTATTCGGGGAGCTGGTATGTGGGATCATGTAGGAGGCAGCTCTGAAGGGCAAAAGAGCTCAAGAGAGCAGACTCACTTTGAAGATCTTGTCCTTCAGAAGTAAAGAGTTATCTATGCTAGGACTCAGGGAAATGAGTATACGTATCACAAGACTGGCTTGACAAATAGGGACCATGTGACTGAGCTCCAATGTAAGAAGAACATATGTAAGAGTTAGAAGCAGGAGCAGACTTCCAAGAGGAATAGTGAATTTGCCCAGGCTGGCATGGGTGATAGTAGCAAAGCAAAAGTTCAGCTGGAGCTGAAACTGACAATAAACATCAAGAGCATGCTTATCACTATGTTAGAGTAAAAGAACAAATGAGGAAAATGTAGGCTCATGGCTAAATGTGCTGGCTAAATTAGGGGCAGCAGATACAAATAAGACTGAGGTACTCGATTCTTTCTTTGCTTCTGTCTTTAGCAGCATCTCCCATGTCTTTGTGCCTGGAGAGAGGGTCAAACAAGAGAGGAACTACTGCTAGAGCAAGAGGATCACATCAGGGTTCTATTGAAAAATCTCAACAAATACAAATTAAAGGGACCAGATTGGTCAACCTCGCTTACGTTCTTAGGAAATTATACCGCAAGTCAGAGAATCATAGGATAGTTTGGGTTGGAAGGGACTTAAACCCTGGGCAGGGACACCCTCCACTAGACCAAGTTGCTCAAAGCCCCATCCAACCTGGTCTTGAACACTTCCAGGGATGGGGCATCTGCAACGTCCCTGGGCAACCTGTTCCAGTGTCTCACCACCCTCATAGTAAAGAATTTCTTCCTAATATCTAATCTAAATTTCCACTCTTTCTGTTTAAAACCATTATCCCTCGTCCTATTGCTACACTCCCTCATAAAGAGTCCCTCCCCATCTCTCCTGTAAATCCCTTTTAGGTACTGAGAGGCTACTATAAGGTCTCCCCTTCTTCCTTATACATAGTCTGAATCTACCCTCTTTTAGTTTAAAACAACTGCCCCTTGTCCTGTTGCAACAGACCCTGCTAGAAAGTCTGCTAGAAGGCCACAAAAATGATCAAAGGGCTGGAATCCGTCTCCTATGAAGAAAGACTGAGAGAGTTGGAGTTATTCAGCCTGGAGAAGAGAAGGCTCCAGGGAGACTTTGTTGTGGCCTTCCAATATGTAAAGGGGGCTTATAAGAAAGACAGGAACAGACAAAGAAATTTTTTATGACAAGGGTGTTGAAACACTAGAACAGGTTGCCCACAGATGTGGTACTTGCCCCATACCTGGAAACATTCAAGGTTAGGTTAGACTTGAGCAACTGATTTAGCTGAAGGTGTCCCTACTCGCTGCAGGGGGATTGAACTAGATGGCCTTTAAAGGTCTCTTCCAACCTAAACTATTCTATGATGTAACAATCTGTCCTGGCTAACAAGTCTTCCCCCCTTGCCCCACTGTCCCACTTAGGGTATATAGTTGTGGTCTTTTCGGTTTTTTTCCCCCCTGTTCCCTTGACTTTTTTTCTGAGTTATGTCATTATTATATTCTGTGGTTCTTCTCAGTGTTAATTTATGCAACACTTTTATCACATTGGTAGCATGCTCTTCTGTGAATTGACTTCTAGTTTCAATATCACTTTTGTTGTTGAGTTACCAATTGTAGTGTTGATTTATTTATCCTGGATAAATAAATAATCCAAATTTCCCAGTCCTTAGAGTCATAAAAAATAGTTATGTTCTCAAACAGCATTAAGACTCTTACCTTCTGAGTTTGTTCCTCCCTACACCAGTTTTTCTGCTGATGCAATACTACTGACTTAGACACCTTGATCTTGATGTATGCAAGTTTGTGTCATCTGTATAGGCAGAAACACCTGCCTTGATTGGACAAGAGGAAACGGGTTCAAGTTATGTCAGGGGAGGTTTAGATTAGATATCAGGAAACACTTTTTCCCTGAAAGGGTTATTAAACATTGGAATAGGCTGCCCAGGGAGGTGGTGGATTCACCATCCCTGGGTGGTGGATTCACCATCCCTGGAGGTGTTTAAGAAAAGGGCAGATGTGGTACTTAGGGACGTGGTTTAGAAGTGTTTTTTTGTCAGGGTAGGTTAATGGTTGGACTTGATGATCTTAAAGGTCCCTTCCAACTTCATTGATTCTATGATTCCATACCTATGAAAAACAAATCTGCAGTTTCTGAAAGTCCTCTCTGCAAAGAAAAGTCAATGAAACATCTTGGAGTACATAATATTCAGGTAACAAACAGATGATTCTATGGCCAGGTCAATTTGGAGCGGAGCTTCATGAGTGTGGGTCTTAAGCGGGCTGGCCACTGGAGTTCTCACGGATTTTTAACCCAGTACTGCAAACACCTACGAGTGCATAAACTTAGATTCATAGTCAATGATGTGATTCCCTGCATATTCAAGTTTTGTTGCAATGGTGAATTTTTTGCCTTTTATCTACTTCATAGATGCATCTGAAAATTCATTTCACTTGGCAATTTTCCTTGATCTTAATTCACGTAACATAAAGGAACAAAATATTCCTGAATATCTTAATAAGGCTGGTCATAAATTAAGATGGACTTACTTATATTTTAGTGTAGCATAAACACTAATAATCACTTATGCATTATAGAACAGGATTGGGTTTTGAAGAAAACAGTTCTCTTGTAAGAGTCCTTCTCCATAAAGAAAACACAGTATTTGTATAATTCACAAATGCCCCTTTAAATGGCTTCAGCTCTAAAGGGTTTTCACATTTCATTTTCAATCTGAACTGTAGCAGCATCCACATTCATAAATGTCAGCATGAATTTGTCTCCTAAATTAATTTAATTATCTAAATATCAAAAGTAATTTCACACCTGCAACTCTTATCTAATTCACAAAAGGCAACATAACTATCCTGGCTGCAGTCTTCCAAATAAACTGTGGTTCCTGAGTCCAGCTAAAAGTATTACATTTCCCAGAGTTCATCTTAGTCTTCCTCTTCTTGTCTTAGCGAGTTTGGTGGCTATAAAATAACGTTGCTTTAACACCTGAAAAATATGTTTAAAATATACCCGTATCACAGCATCTAAAGGAAAGAATACTTTACCAGCTCAAAGTATATGAGTAACCCATTTGAAAAAAAAATGGTTGGCAGACGGAACAAAAATTGTGCTAATTTTTTGCCACATCCTGAAAGACCAAATGCAGAGATGTATCACATCACTGTCATAATCTATCATTTTAATTGTGGTGCTCAACAATGATGTGGTGCTGTTATGACTCCACTATAAAAGGTTTTTCTGTTACCTTCCTATTTTTAACTTTCCCTGACATTTGAAGAAAATTCTAATTTTTTTAAAAAACAACATTTTTAATAAAGTAAAAGTGAAAAGAAGATCTTAACTATTTTGGTTTTGTCTTAAGATCTTTGGGGAGAGAGGAAGGGAATTATAAGAACTGGATTTAATTAGATAAAAGGGTTGCTCAAATAAAAATTAAATAGACATCTTGCTTTATCTGCCCTTATTACCAACAAGCAACCTCTTCCCAGTCTTGTCCTAGGAACAAATGGGTATACAGTGGCAACAGAATAATCTTGCTGCTAGCAGGAGTGCCTTAGCAGGGCACTTGGACACATTAACTTAGGATGTTCCATCCAGACCTGTGTTTTTCTGCTAAAGGAGATGAGAGGTTACTGTCCTCTTCCTGTCCTGAAAAATGGTGCTTCCCCTTCCTCATTTCCTTCCTTCCCTCCCTTCCTTCATAACTGCCCTGGAGCCTCTCTTCTGCTGTAGCTGGTCAGGGAAAACTTGCCCTCCCTGTCTCAACTTTTGTGCAAAGGAGTAAGTCACAACAGAAACCGACTACCTTTGAACTCATTTTGGGTGGCTTGACACTTTGTTTAAATAAAGATTTGCAGGACTTTTAAAATCTTATTCCGTGTAGTAAGATCCTTTTAAACAGACTAAAAACTTATTTTTACTGAAAAATGTTACTGGAATTTTTGACAGTTGAAAAGAGTGCAAAAGCATTCATAGGAGTCTGAGACGCAGCAAAATGAGTCTGGATACATGAATAATTAAGATGTGTAGTGGGAGGAGATGCTAAAAAAGCTGCAGGACTTGTGTTGCAAATAGACCAATGTAGGAACAGTCCTATTTTCTCCTGAATTCTCATAAAGCTTCCTAGAAAAAGCTATTGTTGTCAGCTGACTTCCACTGTGATGGTACAAATGCTGTTTCAAAGTCCATCTGTGTCTCTCAGAACAGTGCCCGTAGCTTGCCTGTATCACAGATAACAACACAGTGTTCTCCAAACTAGTCCCCTGGGCCACTTTGGAGGCTGCAGCTCAGTGTAAAGTAACAGATTTTAGCTGAGATTTGGAAATAGCGTAGCTGCACTGGCAGAGGTTTTGTACCAGGGGTTTTTGCTGTCTTTGGTGGTCTTTGGCGTAGATTCTTACAGAGCAAAGTTTAAAAATGTCCTTTCTTAATTTTTTTACTTACCCTTCAAATTTTCTGCAAAACTGCTGATGTTGTTCCCATGACAGCAGTAACTGCCACTTCCTGAAACAACAACGAAATCTCCTACACATATCAATGCAAACTGATGCTGTTCACAAAAAGTGGTATTCAGCCGCTTTTACAGCAGCTCCAGCCTGATGATGGAGCCTGTCTGACAAGCACGAAGGAAGTGATGGCGTAAGGGATCCAGACCATCACTCCTAGGGGTGATGGGACATAAAGCTGGGCTCAGCTGGTTTGTATTTTATTTTAATTGGGATTCCTTCAGATGCTAACCTTTGTCTGTCAGTAACACAGCATTGTGGAGGTTGAAGGTGCTCTGAGTTGTAGCAGAGGTCATGGACATTTCCCTGTTTCCCTTTTGTTAGTGGCCATGGTTCTCTGCAGTCCCTGCTTGGTTCCCCAATAGCCTGGTTTTTAATAGACTTGCCTTCTTTCACGGGGTTACTGCCTCCTGGAGCTGCTTGTTTTGCTATGGAGCCTGTACACAAGAAGGTGGGAGGCAGAAATGAGAGATGGTCTGATGTGTAGTAACCTGGTCAGTGCAAGTTTGGCAGCAAATGCCCACAGAGAGATTCAGGAGGTGCAAAAGACGCAAGCGTTCAGCTCCCTGCCTAGTTTTATAAGCTTTGAAGCTCTTGCTGAGGGGCTTTCCATGAGTTTCAAGTCTGGAATATTTCCAGGGAAGTAAACTCCTTGCACACACAGCAGCTTCCTCCTGCTGTAGCTTTGACCTGGTAGATTGGTCTGTCCTCCTCTTGCGGATGCCAAAGATCATCTGATCTTTCCTGCTTTACATCAAGGCTGGCTAAGAAACACGTGAAATGTGATGCCTGTTATGACACTTAAAGCTGAACTGTCCTTGGCAGCTTCTCGAAGTGCTGTGTAATTTCTATGTACCTCTGAGGAAAAAGAATGAAAGAGAGAGAAAGAAAAAGAGAGACCATTTTTCTACCAGGATTTCTAGGAAGAAAAGTAATATGAATCAAGGGGAAAAAACTTTTCTTTTAAATAAAAGCTGTGAAGAGTTTGATATGGGACTCAAAAGGCAAGATTGTGGTCTCGCCTACTCATTTTACACTGCCTCCAGTTGAATTACACATCACTGCTGCTGATAGAAGTGTAATCATGGCCAAGATCTTGAAAGCCAGCAGACTTCATTATAAATGATCCCATAGATTCAATCAGATTACTTGGTTGTTCAGAATTCCAGGAGTATTAATATTTTGGATAAGTTTAAGGCCCAGTTCTTTGACTTCCTCTGTTCTTTGACTTGCCCTTAAATCCAGAAGGATTCCATAAATGTGACTAAATAGAACTTGGCTTGTACTCAGCTCAGCTATTGAAATCTGTAATAATTGTATTTGGTATGAAAAGTTTTATGAACAAATCATAAAGCAATTTGTGCCTTTCCATCCTTTTTGAGAAAGTGAGAAACAGAATATCATGAACATTAAGGTATTTGTGCCTTCCCTAAAGTCAATTTCAGATGTATCTAAAGTATAGTAAATTTGATGACTTTTTCAAATGCATGTTATTTTGTCTCCTCCACCATTATTTGGCATTATGCCTTCAATAAAAACATTGTGAACTTCAGTTAGTCAAGTTAGTCAAGTGTACTAATGTGTTGTAAACCACAGGATTGATTTGAGAGGACATTGCTCTGCAAACGGACTTCACAGCCTGTAACAAATCTCCTATCTATAATTACAAAACCTGGTGTTCAATAATAAGGTGACTTCGGTCAGCTCCTTGAGTATTTTTAAAGATAAATCCATAGCCTCGTATAGGATCCAAAATTTGATACTCCTCAATTTTACTGGAAATTTTACTCTCTTAGCTGAGGTTTAGGTGTTCTTTTTGATGGAACCCCACTTAAATCAGTAAGTTTGGTGATAAGATATTGTTTGCATGGATAAAACTGTATAGCTACATTTTAAGGGGAATTCTTGAAAACTGTTGTGTTTAGTGTACGTGTTGTTTGGCTGTATATCTACTTAATATTTACTTATGAAAGAGCAAACCAGGAATAAATTACACTTTTTTTCTTTGCATTAGAACAAAAGTTCAGTGCATTGTTTCCAGTCTTGATCTAGTCATGCTCCTGACAGACAGCATACACTTGCTTAGATGTGCTTCATTTTGTCCTGATTACACTTTTGTTGAAATCAATGAATGTTACTGGGATCAGCAACTGCTTTTGACAGTCCTTCAAATAGATCTTAAAATTCATCGCACAAGCTTGGTAATCAGTAGTTTACAGTGTATGTATTACTCAGTGCACCACAAGATTGGTATTATTGCTTTTTCTGGCCAGTTTGCTTTGGTTTTGCTGTTAGTGGTAAGTTGCAGGAGTTGTCTATTTGCATTTATGATTATCAGAATTGATGTCTTCCTGAATGAATGAGTTCAAATTATAAATGAGAGAAGCAAATAAGGAGGGATGTTATTTATAGTTAAAGGAAACTCAGTTCCAGTAGAATCTAGCATCAAACAGATGCTTTTCAGTCAGATGAGCAGCAAATGAAGTGAGGTCAGTATCAAGTAAATTCAGTTTTTACATATGGGATGTGTGTTGTTACGTTTGTTTACGCAGTTACTATATATGCTGTCTAGTGGCACCAGTCAATAGAATTATACTAGGACTAAGTCCATTTCCAGCCTTGAGGCTGTATGGCTGTGTGAGCCGATGCAGGCAGGATGCAGGAACAGCCACAAAACCACAGATGAAAGGCAAAGAACAAATTTAGTCTCAATACCTCGCAGACTGGGGAATCTCCAAAGCAGCACCCAGGTAGAGGCACGCAAGCAGGGCATGTGGGCACCGCGGAGTGAGAGAGCCCTTGTTGGCAAGAGAGCCCTTGTTAGCAAGAGCGTGCGCAGACTCCCTGTTCTCGCTGGTATTTACAGGATTCAAACAGGCATAGTTTTCCCACTGTCCTTTGATCTTCTTCAACAGGCCAGGGTTCTCAAGCGGGTAGATACGGTGTCCCTGGCTCCATCACAGACTTATCTAAGTGCAAGTGTTTTACTTGTAAGCACCCAAGACCGAACAACAATTAGTGTGATATATGTGTTTCCCAGCACCCCAGCGGTGAGTCACCTGAGCGTATTTACAATCCTCCTCACCAATCTTCTGTTGCTTTCCCACAATGGCCAAGACCACCTCCTGTTGCTAATAGTGTGTTGGTAATAGACAATGATTGGTTGTGTCCTCTTTGTTAATGCAGATGTTGAGCAGTACCAGTACTGGCACCAAATCAACACTTTACATCACCAGTAACACACTTCACCAGTAACTGATTGCCTGTTGGACATTGAGCTCTTGGAGGTTGGAAATTTAGCTAGTTTTCTACCCACACAAGGCCTACCTTCCCAGATAGGCTGAAAAGATGCTTTGGAAGACTGTGAGAAAAGCCTTACTAAAGTCAAGGTAAATGACATCCTTGTTTACTGAATCAGTCATTTCATCACCTCCTTCGTGTGTCCAGAAATGATGTTCAGGAAGATTTGCTACATGTTCTTCTCAGGGACTGAGAAGAGAATGACCAGCCTGTAGTTTCCCATGTCTTTCCTCATCAAATAGGAGTGATGTTTGCCAAAACAGCCTCCTGCCATGCCTGCTCGACTTACCACACGGTCAGAAAGGACTGTTGCCCATGTTTTGAGTTTGCCCTGGAAGGTCAGACGTACTTCTGTTCTCTGTCTTGTTAGGAGACACAAGAAATACTATTTTGACTGTAATCCAATTAAAATAAATGAGATTGTTAGCATGCTTAAAAATTGACACGGTATTAAATACGTGTTCAGTTGAGATGCTGAAGAACTCTCATTTCTAACTGGCAACAGTTAAAAACAGGCATTAGCTAAAAGGTGTCATATTAAAAAGTCTGATTTTGTATCTCATTTTCAGGAGTCAGAAAAAAAATCAGAAAACCAAACCTAAATGTTTGCCAAGTTTTGAGGAAAACTGATCTTTGGAGCCAGGCTTTTTTCCTTAGGTATCTCCCTAGTCAAGAGACCAATTGGTATTACTTAATTTCTGAAAGATATAGCAGTGGAAAAATTGTTTCTAAGCTGTTTCAGACAATCCACTAGGCTTTCCCTAACTGGATTATTTGTATCAGTGGGAGCCAGGCCTTCTTGAAATCATACAGCCAATATTTCACCCCGAGAAATTTAAGTGGGAATAGTGCAAGGTTTTATCCCACCTAATTCCAAATTTAATGCGTTCTTTTTCTAATTGCTGCTGATACTTCCTGAAGTTGATAAATGGTTCCAAAGCAAATATTTATAGCTACACGAAGCTCCTGAATGTTCATAAAAAGATCAGCAACACTCCTTAGCAAATAACAGTAGACTTATTTAATTTTATAAAATCTCAGTCTTTCAGGACTTCAGAGGATGAGAACAAAATGCAAATGAAGGAGTCCCTAACTGATAAGGGAACCATGTATACTATCAAGGATGAACACTTTGTATATTTTACATGCAGTTTATTTAAAGTATATGCAGACATTGGTCTTCTCCCAAGGTGCTGTCTCATGCATGTGAAATTTAAATGCCTTCAGAAATTTTTGTTTGTGGCTGGTTTGCTTTTTCATTCTGCTTCCTTTATTGATCACAGATTTCACACCTGAGTAACTTTTATCTTCAAATGAAATGTTCCCTGAACCTGATGTACGGCATCACAGTTTTGGAGCTTTGCCATTTGCAAAATCGTTTCCATCTTTCCTGGATTTGCTCAAAATTGTTTGGCAGTGAGCATTTGGCTTATTTCAGCTTAGTAGGTCTTTCTCCTCTTTTTCTTGCCTTCTCTTTGGTGTACTGCTGAAGTTTCTGTTGAAGAGCTCTGCGTTGTGGTAGAGATTGTCTCTGTGCTAGACAAGAGGTCTTTCACAATCTTATTTCCTCCTCCTCCTCCTGTTGTGTAAGAAGTGATGTTTTGAGATTTAGCTTCAAAATGAGATAGCTTAAATGTATATTTTTCAATACATGCACCAAAGATGCAGAGTTTTATACATTCTATATCAGGTCAAACCTGCCAGAAGTCTTGGTTTTCATCCAAACCTGAAACTATTTGAAGTTTACCTGGTTATCTGGAATGCTGTTATGGGGAACCAGAGATTGTTTCAGCCATTTTGAAATCATTGTGCTGCATTGTGATTATCTCCAAATGTAAAGTAGGAAAATAATTTTATACCTAGGCATAGTGTATGTCTTTATTATTACTATAATTTAGAAAGCGCGGTTCTTAGCAAGTCTTGCAAAAAGCCACTTCTTGAAAACTTTTACTTACTTCTCTCAATAACATTGCTTTGACCAGTTAGTTTACAGAAACCCTGTTCCAAAATCTGTACTCTCAACTTCTATAGTTTTATTTTATTTAACTTTAGATCTCTGTAACACAATGGCAATAGTCTTTCCAGGCAGTTGATTCCTTATAAAGAAATGTGCTTTTCCTGGAAGAAAATTTTAACAAAAAAATATTATACTTTAGATTTCTGGCTGACACCATATTGCAGTATAATTCACGCTCCCACTGGAATATTTTTGTGGGTCTCTAATATCTAGTTACCATTCTAGCTTTTTCTTGCATACCTACTTCTTTCCAAGAAATTTGGAAGAGTGGGAACCATTTTCCTACATTAAATTCCAGAGGATTCAGGTGGCTTTTTTCACCAAAACGCTCTGAATTTTTGGTAAAAATGAACCAGANTTCTGTGACTTAAAAGTTTCATTTGGTACAGGCTGAGTTCATCAAACGTATTTTTGATGGACCCAAAACAGAGTTTACCAGGCAGATCTCATGGACTCTGAAGCCCCAGCCCCTGGAGCTCCGCACAGTCTTTCTCATGGAAGGCTGAGCCGGGAGTGCTCCTGCTGGGACACTGCCATGCTGAAGACCTGGCCGGACTTGGAGGCCTCCAGCTGCGGCAACGAGTCACAGAGCAGCATGAAGTCTCTTCCAGTCTTCATGAGAATAAGATCCTTGTTATTATGCCGAGCAATTGTATTGTATGAGCATGGTAGCAAAACAGACAGGCTTATCTGGAAGCCTGCATGAAGAGCAGACTGCATAAACATCCCAGAGACCATTCAGTGGTACAGACTTTGTATTCTCCCTAAATGCATTTGTAGGAAACTGTGTTGTGATGAGTCAAGCAGGAGGCACCTCCAGCAGCAGGTGGAGCTGTACGTTATGCTTTATGTGCATGGCCCAAAGCTGGTTTATGTCGACATCACCAAATAGAACTAAGAGAAATACCAAAAATTTGATTTAAAAAACCCACAAAGCCTCAATACAGTTGCCAAGGTTATAGCCTGGTAAGTGAGGAGCTGCAAATAACTTTTCCCATAACACTCATGTGAGCAAGATTGGGGCACACATACTTCCGTGACAGTGGGGGAAGCTTGTCCTGCTTCTCCCTCTGCACTTGTTTGTTTGTATTCCTCTTCTTCAGTGGATTTGTACTTTTTCCTTCCCGTAAAGTAGTGCCACTTTGAGTGCAGATGGTTTTCAGCCATCCAAACTTCTCAGCACTTCAACTAGCTGTCTATTGTTTCTTTATTACTCCACAGAGTAGCCACCGTCAAGCCCATGGACGCCATCCCAATCATCTCTCTGCTGTTCACAAACAGCTTCCAGAGGTACTTCCCAGTCCTTCTCCTTTCTTTTCTGGTACATCTGGAATCTTCATTATCAGTAGCTAAAATGCAGAAGTTGTGGTTTTGTTGTTTTAATTTCAGTTCTCATTCTCCCTCCAAACTTATTTTTTGACGTTACGTTCTTTCCCCTCACACTAATATGCATTTTCACAGCAAAGAAGAACTCATTATAACACTACTTCATTACAGATCACACTCTATGACATTATCATTTTCTTCATGGCTCTGTATAAAGAAAGCAGGCAACAGAACACATAAATAAAAAGTTTTAATGTTAATTAGGCGTATTCCATCCTGAGAAGGGTGAATCAGTGCAGCTCTGCAGAAGTTAGTGGAGATTCACTGCCCGTGTACTTCTGAATGAAGTCTGTTCCCTTGAGCAGTGGGTGTTACAGGCTGATCTATTTTATTGCCTTCACCATGTTATCAAGTTGTCTCCTTAATAAATTAATAATGTGGTTTTTAAAGAGCTAATTGATATTACTGCACAAGAGCCACAATTTAATTAAGAATACTGTAATTGCTGCAAGAAAGATTCTAGTTCATGTATTTAAAATGTGAACTTTGAAACTATTGTACTTATAGGATATAAATTTCAAGGTCATATATTTTTTATTCAATTTGAACTGTGTTTTTTTTAAATACACTCCCACTTTTTCTACTGAATCCATAGTTTTATGTTTCTTTCTTCTTGTTCCTCTCCCCTTTTCCTTGAAGTATTTTTGGTTTTATACTCAGGCCTCCTCAGCTAGACAATGAGATGAAGGCTGATATTGTTGCCCTTCCATTCCTCAGTATCTTTGAAAGATAGAATGGTTCTGACATAAAAACAAATCCACAAAATCTACTTTTGATTTTAAAGGCCTGATTGCAAAAATGTGTTCACTAACGTAATTTAGAAGTATAGTATAGATGGAGAACTTGTGCTTAACATGTATTTAAGTGTGCAAAGTGAGCTGCCAAGATCCATCTTTCACTCATGTTTTGTGAGTCCTCCAGATTAAGACCTCCATCTCTGCTTCCTAGTTGTAACTTCTGTTGTTAACATACAAGGTATTTCCTGAGCTAACTAAGAGCAGAGAGCTCTTAAAGTAGCTTATACTATTATGCAAAGGGAGTGATTTACTGCAGTCACTTACTGTAGCATGTAAGTATCAAGGGAGACGGGAAAAATCTTTTGTTTAATTTTGCATTGATATCCATGATGGCTGCACTAAGGAAACACAGCCCACTGTAGATTGCCAGCCATACCGAACTGCGGTCCTGTTGGGCATAACAATGCTTTACAATGGAGCTTCCCAGCAGGCTCCACCGTCTGATTAAAATCTTGCTGCTGCTCTCTGTGTTTTAACATAAATCGGGGAATTCCCCCTTGGTCAGAGTGCCAGGAGCCTTTGCAAATTTTGTTTGACAACTGTCCCATAGGAATTATTCAGCCCGAATAATTGGAAATGCCAACTTCTATGCAACTTTGGATTGCTTCCTAACTGAACTATTTTGGTGGGACAAAATACAGAATTGGTAGCTGTGCTCTGTGTGTGCTGCAATATAGTTTATTTAAAACAAAGAGGTGCAGAGCCTCGTTTTTTTGCTAATCAGTAGGGACAGGAGAAGCTTTGGTTTTCACTTGTAATGAACAAAGCTAACTAGACACACAGTCAGAATTTCAACACCCTGAAACAATGCAGCATATACCCAAATCTGTTCGTGGCTTCAGTAGTTGTGATGAGACCTGGGGACTGAAACTGACTGCCTTAATATCACCACATGTAAAATGAACTTGCCTGGAACTGTGCTTTCAATAACATTATAGAATTAAAGTAATTAAATATTCATTTCCTTATTGTTAGAACGCTTCATGGATTAGTGCGTTTGGGAGTTTGGGGAAAAGGTTGTCTTTTTCAAAGAAAAATATAAGGAAAAGAAGAATAAGAGAGTTGGATGTCAGCTGATGTATGACTAATTCCTACTGTAGTGTTATCCAATGCCACTTATGTCATCCTTATTGTTAGTTTCAGAAGAGAGGCCAAAAAAAGAGTTGGCTTGGGGAATGAACTGTGTTCTTGTCCCTACAAAGAGGGAAGAGGAGGCAATTTCTCAAAGAAGGGGAAGTAGGGGCAAGATGCTGAACAACAGAGAATTAAAGGGACCTCCTGATATGTAGATATGTAAGGTGTTGAAGGAGGAAGAAAGAGGATGAAGAGCAAACTAAGCAATAATGAAGGTATCGGTTAAATCACATGTTCTAGATAATGCCACACTCTGAAACCAAACTGTGTTTAGGACTTACAGTAGGATAGTATTGACTTTTCATGTTTTTTCTCTGTAAACCCTTTACAGATTCCACAGAAAACAGCCATTTTTTCCTGGTCATGTCTTGCAGATTGCTATAGGTACAGCCTTTAACGAAAGTCCATGATTTTTATGTTGCACTACTTAACATAAGAGACGTGATGATTAATATGTATTAAAAGAAAAACAACCCATAGCGTCAACAACAAAAGAAGCTGATGGACAAAAGGCCATCTTCCTGGTCTTTCTTCAGACTATCAGCAGAGTACTCCTGTAATAAGCGATCACGACAGGGAGGAGTGGTAGCCCCCTGCAAAATGTAGACGTAGCACTGCCGGTCTGTGTTAGTTCTGTAGTTCTGTATTGCAGTCAGAGGTGTGATCGCTGTTAAGTAGGAGGTGTCATAATGATACTCGTTAGTATCCACCTAGCTTGGGAGAGCACCCGGGAATCATGACATGGTTTGGACACCCCAAATGAGCATTCATGAGTCTGGGCAGCGTAGGCTGAGATGGCAAAACATCTCTGTTGTTGATATGTGAGGTAGATTGAAATTAGCATTGGTGCATCCCTGTACAGCAGAAGTGCCAATTGACTGTCCCGAAGAAGTATTGAGTGATTATACTGTGGTACTTAACCTCTGGGGCTTTCAGTTCAGCACCTCTCTCAGACGCTACTACTGTTTATTTTATTTATTTATTTAACATGACATTCAATAGTCTGTGAAGATATCTTCTCAGCACACAAGCATGCTGCAATTGAGAATTTTGTAATTGCTGACATGGTCTAAACGACATTGCCCAAAACCTGGCCCCCTTACTGCCCAGGGTGGACACACAAATGATTTCTGCTAACTCCCCTCCTGAGGTGGTAACCCTTAAAGTTACTGCTGTTATCTCCACTCAATATCTTGGCATGACCTGTTTGGGTCTTTCCATTTGCAAAATTTTGGAAGATAACGTTCTTCTTTGTCATTGTTTTAAGGCAGGTAGAGTTGACTGTGCCAAACTAGCAACAGATATACTATACAAGAGTGTGGTTAGTTAAGGTACTGTCCCAGGAGAGACACTTTGCCTCTGAGTGCTGGGTGCTGTCATTGTTTTTCACCTAACGGCTCGTTCCATCATTTGGCAGGTTGTGAGCTCCAAAGGGTTAACAGAAAGTCAGCGGTGATGCTGTAATCCTCCAGGACTGCCAGCACGCTGCACTGTTGTTATGTCAGATCAGGGGGGTTTGAAGGAAGCTGTGCTGGCTCCAGCAGCTGCCTCAGTCACGTCTGTCATTTTGGGTCTCTGCTCCTAACAACATGGCTGACGTAGAGGTAAAAAAAATTACTCCCATACTGGGTAAAAAACTATATTCTTTCACTCCCTAGGGCACCCAGGAAATGCATGGCCTCTGAGAGAGAGCCGTCACCTCCTCAGAAAACTAATGCAGTGTGTCGGAAACGTTTGCCCTTCTTGAGGGGGGGAAAGCAAAAACCCGTGTTTGACAAACAACCGTCATCCTGACTGTAGTGGTGAAAACAATGCAGGTAAACCCAACTGCTCTCTGCCCTACTTCTCCTCTGCTGTAAGCAATTAATTCTCCAGCAAAATAACCAGAGGGAGCACTTTTTCCACAACATTGCTGTTTTCTAAAATCTGCATTGGCTTCGTCCTTACATTGACATTGCAACCATCTGGTATGAACGGTTTGATATGAAGTGGGGCAAATCCACCCCCTAGCTTCTAAAGAAGTACTCTTAGTGAACCATGCAAGTTTTCCCTTTTATTTTCAAAAAGGCTATATGCTTTAAATTGGGGAGAGCAAACGTGATTTGGAAAAGTCTGAGATGGACTTAACTACGTCTCCATTTGCAGTTATGTAGTATAAATTCAGATGTTTTTACAGTTCCTCTCTCACTTGTTATTAAAACATCTGACATAATTAGCCACATGAAACCCTTGCAAGACTGAAAAACAATCCAAACCAAAAAACCTCCACCCCACCATTGTTGTTATCTTCTAGGTGGAAAACCAAGACACAGAAATGGGTGAATCCAAAGTCACAAAAACATCTGTGGGCTAGGTTATCACCCTGATCTCTGGATTACTCTTCTAGGCCTGTCTCTCCCAAGGTACTGACACCCACGATAGAAAAAAACTGTATTTTCTTGGTAATGTAGGTGGGTTTTTTCCTTTGTAAATCTCTGTTGCACAGAATATACTAAGCTTTGGGATAATCATCAAATGAGGCATGTAGCAGGCCAAGGGCAAAGCCAAGACGGTGACCTATATATTCTGTGATTCACCATATGCATGTAATGAGTCAGAGCGTTTGCTAGTGCCTTGGAGCAAGGGGTCTGGTACGAAGTGTCCCACTGTCATTCCTTCCTGTGGGAGGCTCAGTGAAGGAGATGTGAAAACTTCAGCCACCTCTTCCAGTCTTACAGGGAGAAAGAAAGAAGAAACCCACAAAGATGGCCCCACTAGATAAGACAGGAGGGTCAGTTTTCAGCCTATTAGAAGGGCTGGTAATGGATGTTTAGGGAAAGATAATAAACAAGATAAGTATGCTCTTCCTGTGGTATACCTTTACATCTTCTAACAATAGGTGGTGAGGGATTTTTAGATTTGTGGCTTACATCCAGACTGTCACATTTAACAGGGCTCAGTAGACCTTTCTACGAATTGGTCTAGTCCTTTTTAATCAGATTTTCCTTTTGACCTCCACAACATCCTGTGTCAATGAGTCCCACTGCTTCATTTTGCAGTCCGTGGAAAAATACTTCCCTTAGTGATTTTTTTAATCCTGAGGCTTGATAATTTCCACTGGGGGCCTCTTGCTTCCTTCTTTTCTGAGAAACAATGAATAGTTGTTCTCCTTGCCACTCTAGATATTTCAGTTATCTGATAATCTCCTTGGGTTGTGTTTTCCCTGACTGAAGGGCCTCAGTCTCTGTCTGAGTGAAACCTTTCGTTGTTTTGATCATCCTCTCTGCCCCTCTCTGTTCCTTTTCTGGTTCTGCTATATTATTTATGGGTTAGAATGACCAGAAGTACGTTCAGTATTCAGGCTATGACTGCACCATGGATTCACATAGTGGCATAAAAATGCTTTCTGTTCTATTCTTTACTCCCTTCCTGGTAATTCTCGACTTTCTGTTTGTCCTTCTCACTAATACTAAGGATTCACATGATATTTTCTGAGAAATATTCACAGAGGAAGGAAGAAGGCTTCCCATGATCTATACTGCCTAAAGACAAACCAAACTCATTTTCACATGGGAAGAAAACACCAGTATGTTTTTCATGGCTTTAGGCCTTTCACTACTGTCTGAAGCAAGCTAACCCTCCTCTCATCCCAAGATTTGGAGTGGTATCTTGGAGTGAGGGATATTGCAGATCAAGAAAGTCACATTTGGGGAAAGCAGGTGGAATTGTCATTGCAGCCCAAGAATTTCTCTTGAAGGTGAGGAATAAGGAGAAAATGTAGACTGGGTGTGGAGTAGGGAGACAGAAGCAGAAGAGCTTTGGTTCTTTGTCTCAGCTGAAAGGAAAAGCAACTGGTTTAGGTGATGGCATTTTGTGTGGTGAGATTGGGCAGGGACTGAACAGATTACAGGGCTGTGGTATTGCTAAATAAGGGCAGGTTGTATTGATGGTTTATCTGACACTGATTGTGAACAAGAGTTGGGAAATTCTCCATTGCCAAACAAAAAGCTTGCATACTTTACCACTGACTGGAAGTTTAACTTACTAATCACACTATTTGTGGTGGGTTAACCTTGGCTGGATGCCAGGTACCCACCACCCCACTCTATCACTCCCCATCCTCAAGTGGACAGGGAAGAGAAAATATGACAAAAGGCTCGTGAGTTAAGATAAAGACAGTTACCATCACAGGCAAAACTTGGGGAAATTAATTTAATTTATTGCTAATCAAAAGTCAGACTAGGATAATGAGATACAAAAGCAAATCTTAAAACACCTTCCCTCTGCCCCTCCCTTCTTCCAAGGCTCAACTTCATTCACAATTTCTCTACCTCCTCCCCCTGAGCAGCACAGGGGGATAGGGAATGGGGGTTGCAGTCAGTTCATCCCATGTTGTCTCTGTTGCCCCTTTCTCCTCAGGGGGAAGACTCCTCACACTCTTCCCCTGCCCCAGCATGGGGTTCTTCCTATGGGAAACAGTCTCCCATGAACTTCTCAAATGTGAGTCCTTCCCATGGGCTGCAGTTCTTCATGAACTGCTTCAGCGCGCGTCGTTTCCACGGCGTGCAGTCCTTCAGGAATGGTCTACTCCACCGTGGGTCCCCCATGGTGTCATGAGTCCTGCTAGCAAACCTGCTCCAGTGTGGGCTCCTCTCTCCACAGGGCCACACGTCCTGCCAGGAGCCTGCACCAGCATGGGCTCTCCACAGGGTTGCAGCCTCTTTTGGACATCCACCTGCTCCGGTGTGGGGTATTCCATGGGCTGCAGGTGGATATCTGCTCCACTCTTAACCTCCATGGGCTGCAGGGGGACAGCCTGCCTCACCAGGATCTCCACCATGGGCTGCAGGGAAGTTTCTGCTCCAGCACCTGGAGCACCTCCTCCCCCTACTTCTTCACTGACCTTGGTGTCTGCAGAGCTGTTTCTCTCACATATTCTCACTCTTCTCCTCTAACTGCAGCTGTGCAATTTTTTTTTTACCCTTAACTATGTTATCACAGAAGTGCTACCACCATCACTGATGGGCTCGGCCTTGGCCAGCAGTGAATCTGTCTTGGAGCTGGCTGGCATTGTCTCTGTTGGACATGTGGGAAGCTTCTGGCATCTTTTCACAGAATGAAAAGATGCAGCACCCCCACTACCACAACCTTGCCGTGCAAACTCAGTACACTATTAAAATATGATCTAAATAACAGATAGGAGGACTCCGGTGATTTGAATTTATCAGTACTGATGGGATATGTGAATTAAACTGGTGTCCCCATCCAACTGTAATTTAAAAGTGGGGCTTTCTTCCAGCTGTTTTCCAGGCTAACAGCAACATGAGACTCATTCACTGTGATTCATGGCAGCGCAGATGATTGACCTTGCTCTCAGAAGGTGATCATGAAGCAGGACTTCCTCGGCTGGTGTGTAGGTCACATCATTGCCTCTCTTTTAGCCTCCTTAGAAGTCCCCCAATAGAAGAGGGAGTACTTGGAAGTACATGACAAAATGTGCTGCAGAGTTCCCAGACGACCCCACCGGCAGCAGGCGTAGGGCAGGCCAGGCTTTATTTTTGCCTCAGGATAAAGCAGCTCACCAGCCAGCCCAGGGTGATGGAAGCAGAAAGGCAATGTAAAGCCATCTCTGTTTTCCCGTTCTGCCCTACTCATTTCTGTTTTGGGGGAAGAGGGGTCTGCGCCAGAGGAGAACCAAAGGTTTCCTCCTGCAGGTTTGTCAATGCCCTTTTATTTTCTTTAGCAAGGGCGGTAGAGATGAGCATTTCCTGCACTCAGCAGCTTCCCCTGTCTGCCTTTCAAATGAGTCACGTAATGCTGCTGCTGCCTGAGCTTTCTTGCAAGGTGTGGCAGCATTGCCATCAGGACACCCAGACTCTCTCCGTAGCTCTCCTGTAATTTATGCATCAAACCTGCAGTAAATTTACAGTTCTTTTCACCATTAATAACTGTCTTGGGAGGGAAAAAAGGACATTAAATGAGAAGTCACCATTGCTCATCTGTATGTGTGTGGGGCTGTTCAACTGGGATGCGTGCTCAGACAAGGAACATTTGAAATGCAGGAGGCAAACTCTCCTGGCCAGACGGCATTTTTAGCACGAGCTCTAAATTCCACTCTTAAGTTATAATGGTTCCACACCATTTCCATCTTGTGAATTGGGATAAGAGAGCAGAATCCAGCCCTTAAATTAGCGTATGATAGCCCTATTTCTACAAAGGTGATTAGTACAGGAGATCCAGCAGCAACCATTGCTAAGGAAATGTTGAGGTGCAATTTGTGAACTGCCACAGGTCCTGGTAGTTTGAAATGCTGCCAACAAAAGGGTTTCATTGGCAGTGCCTGGAGCAGAAAGGACCTAAAAGAGAGAAGCTGGTAGGAGAGGTTTTCTCACATGTGTAAAGAAATGTATCTTTGTAAAGAAATGAACGATTTGTCACAATAGTAAAGGTACAAAAAGGACTATTGATTGTCCCAACAGCAGGAAACCCGTGCTTCCCTCTTTACAGCAACCAGCTCACCAAGACCCTTGGCCCCTCGAGCCTGACCTGCATTTGTAGCTGCAGCAAAGCTAAAGAAGTGAGGTGAATTAACACTG
The DNA here is from genome assembly GCA_013400135.1 of Rhinoptilus africanus. Lineage (NCBI taxonomy): Eukaryota > Metazoa > Chordata > Aves > Charadriiformes > Glareolidae > Rhinoptilus > Rhinoptilus africanus. The sequence goes on along the minus strand of VXBO01011016.1, from coordinate 190,082 downwards.
ATCTCCAGTTCAGGAAGAGCATTAAAATCCCCAGACACTCTGGGCTGAATCCATCCCTGATGTGACATCAATGGAGTTACATCAGGCTTCATTTTGGCGCAAATGTCTGCACTGGCTTTCACAGCAGTAAAATTTTCCCCTTCCTTCCGAAGTAAGGGTGGTGAAATGAATCAGGTCAAAGGAGACTAAACACTCGATAGAAACCTTCATCCCAGTTAGGAGTTTTGCCTGGTCGGGGACAGGGTTTGGCTGGCTCTGGTAATCATGGGGTGGTTACGACGTACTCCAGACATTGCATAACTGCCGGTTTAATTTACTGCAAATGTTATTCAAAGCTGAGGATTTAATTCTTCTGAACATTAAAGCTTACAGCTGAGTTAACCTCCTCTTCGTAAGTCACTGTGTATTATTTTCACAGAACTAAGGGATATAATCCTTTTTTTTTTTTACTGTTGACAAGTTCAGTAGTTCTTTTTTTTCTCTTTACTGTTTTTAGATTTCCACACGCAAGTGATGTGCATGTACATCCTCAATCACCACAAAATTTTCCAAATCCACCATCAACTCCTCTGAAATCTCCAGATATCAGGTTAAATTTTTGGATTTCTTCTTAGATGGAGTACTAGGTTTTGATCCTATGTCAAAAGTCAGCATATAATCATCCCATTAAAGCAGGAACTTTTTTTTTTTTTTAATTCTGACTCTCTTAAAACTTCTGAAACTGCCTGTGTTTTGCTGCATTCTAAATTGAAATTCTTGACAATTCAGTCTTGTAGTAAAATCATTCATCATAAATTTTACTCCAGATTAGTTTAATTGATTACTTGGTTATCATAGTTACAAACAGTTTTTAAAATTTTTTTTTAAAGGCTGTCTTCTTTAACAGATATTTGGAAATTTTCCCCATATACTCCTTTTTTTAAACCTACTCTGTCACCACCCTTCAACGTTTTATTTTCTTGCATGCTCTGCAGGATCTTATTCTTCACTTTTGCAGTTCACTCAACTGTATTCTGACCACTGGACCAAGAAGTGTAAAGAAGCATAGTTGCAGCACACATCATTTATTTTTCCACTAGGTATGTTTACTTTACCAGTGCCTCTTTGCTCTTGACTCACAGAGATTTAACTCAAAGAACAGCACCAGAAGGTGAACTGTCTTTAGTTTAAAAGTAGACAGATGGCTTTTAGTGTTGTCTCTGTTGGCATGTGAAGGTCAAATGGGATTGCTTCTTACTTCTGCTGACCTATTCCACCTCTTGAATTTTGTAAAAAATGATGTTGATTATTCAAAAGAAGGAATTCAGTTCAATTGAGCTCTGTTATCTGTATCAGATGTGGAAGCTTAACTGGTACTAAAGTGAAAACTTTCTTGTCATCGAAGTCATTAAATGGGTTCTGAATACATGTAAGTGGCAGATTTGTTGAGAGGAAAAAAAGCATTTACATAGAGTTTACCAAGAAAGATGATCCACCATCATTTTGAAAGAAAGGAATCAAGAAGTCAAGTTCAGAAACAGTAATATAACGTACTTTGGTTACATTGAAATAGTCTGGTTTGGAATTTGTCATGATTTTATAACTGTAGAAAATGTTACCTTAATTTTCTCAGTTCAAGTGTCTTGTTAAGATACTTTTTTATTTCACAGGTATTTGTGTTTCTTAAACGCTTTGTAAAGAAAGAAGAATGGTTTGTTTTCCCAAGTGCACATAGTATTTGGAATATTATTCTCTTTACATTTGTCTCCCTTTGCCAGAGGAATTACAAGGTTGTAAACTACATTACCTTAAAGTCTCATCACTAGAACCAAGTGAATTACTGTAGCTAAGATCTCCTTTGGAGAAGACAATAGGAGTAACACCAACGTGTTTCACAAATTTGCAAAACTGTTAATTGAAACTGAGGCTATGTTTTATTTCAAAACCCTAAAACATGATGTTATAATTTTTCTCTTGGAATTTTAGCAAATTTTTTGAAATGTCCTTCTTTTTTAAAAAAATGCTTAATGCTGAAGCAAAATCTTATTTGCCTGCAAGGAACCTTTGTTTTTGACTGAACGAAATACTGTTTTAAAAGTCCTTTCGGCCTTAAATTTCTTAGACTTTTGTTTGTTTGTTTGTCTTTTCCAAAAGTAACAGTAACATGAGAAAATAAGTTCTTGGTGAAATTCCACTCTTTGAATTGCCAGTGTAATCTAAAATGGACTCTTTAAAAATGAAAGGGACTGTCTTGTATAGATCAGTGATTATTTTTTTTCCTCCCAGTTATCAGCAGCATTCAACGCTTGGCACTTACTTACCCATCTCTCATCTTCAAATGCATTGCCTGAACATACAAGTGGAACTGATTTAAATCTTTTACTCAACCACAGCTGTAGCATGTGAGACTGTGCTAATGGAAAGGAGGAGGGAATGGGCCTACAGCCCTGTTACTTCTCCCAGTACACTCAAACCTGCAACTTTTGTGTGAAGGTCTAAAATCTGTTAATGAAAGTACTGACTCATCTGTTCTTGAATCAAGCCTTCAAATGAGTTTTAGTTTTAGTGCTCTGTAAGTGCCAAGAAAAGAACTTTGCCTATTCCAAAGCAATGCCCAAACTTTCTTCCAGAGCTCAAACAAACTGAAAAGCGTTCCTGTGAAACAGCAGACAGAGAATTCTGGGTAATGATGGATGAATAAATATGCTCAGCATCCTGCCTTCCTTCAGAATTCCTATGTACAGTGCACTGTAGTGAATATTTACATTTCAATAAGCAGATTGCTTCCTCTGCTCTTTCAAAGCTGTGTTGTTTGAGGCCTGGAGCTGCCCGAAGAGGGTTAGGGCTTTACTGGGGATGCAAGTGTGATTTAAGAAAAGGAGGTTTGTTTCATTCCCCTGTCCCCAAACTGTCAAGAATTCAACAGCATAACTCCTTTGCTAAGTGAATAGTCAAAGATGCCTCTTTCTTGACAAATCTTCTGAAAGCCATGGCACAATAACACTTCTTGAAGTTATTTAATTTATTAAAAAGAAATATGACTTCATGTGACAGGTGTGAGTTGATGCTTTAATAATATATGCTGCTGGATTCAAAACAGTGAAATATCACTACTGTCACCTTTTTCATCCTATTGGAAAAAATATATCCTTGTGCTAGGGTGATCTCTTACTTGTTTATTGTGGCATTAGTCAATTAACTGAATAGAAAGAGAAGGGACAGCTAAGACTAGGTAATATCTTGGATTGGATTTGTTTGCAGAGGTTTACAAACTCACATGAAGAATGTTATGGTTACTTAAAAATGTTTGCAAATGGTGATGAACAAATCTATTGTAAAATTCTCTCTAAAAACATGAATGACTTGTATGTCTTCGAAGTAGTCAGTAACACAAGGTAGATATGCATTTGTCACTAATTAGACTGATTAGATCTTGACAATGCTCCCGAATTATGGAAGCACTAGTATTACATGCTGGGACAGAGATTGTGTATACATACAAGAGTGCATTTCTCTGTGAAAAAAGCATATATGTCCTGAAGAATTTTTGATCTGGGAAGCCAAATTTAATATTGTCAAAAAAAAAAGGTATGAAGATAGTGTTAGACCAAGATAACAAAGAGAAAAACACAGAAACCCATCAACCCTGTGCCATTGTGAATTAACTGAGTTAAAATGATGCAATGTTTTAAACATGCTTTAGTTTTGAAAAAAAAAAAAAAAAAGAAAAAAAGAAAAGTCTCCAGTTCCACTTCCACAAAGACTCCCTGAAACAGCACAAACATGTCAGAAGTGGCAAAGAACCCCGAGGGTGAGCACAGCTTGCATGAAGGAATAACCTGGAAGAGGGACCATAAAGTTAGTTTTATGCACATGGATGAAATGTGCGTAAAATAAATGCAGCTGTGATGGCTTTATTTATAGTTCTTTTATGAAAGAAGTGACTTAGTTTGATAAGTGTGGAACCCTTCGAAGTTATTACCTAGTACAGACAATGTAAAAGAGGATGAACCTCTCCTACTCTACCTCTCCTAGTCATACTGCCCTATGTGAAAGACAGGTAACTGTAAAATGTAATCTGAGACTGAAGACTTCTGAAGACACCATGTTTTAATTTGGAAATAAAAAGAGAAATCAGACTAAGCATTATATAAAATACAAAATTCCCTGATAAATTTTAGCTTCTAGTGAGCAGGCATGCAAGATCTGGGGGCTGAATCCAGAGCATTGTCAAGTAAATGGAAAGATTCTCATTGTCTTCACTGGTGACTGGCTTAGGTTTTTAAGAGACTTTAAGGATTGGGAGAAAGATAAGCTTTTCATTATATTATTAGATTTCCATTATCAGTGACTGAAATCACTTAAATCTCTGAGCATCAACCACACTTTTTTTAAATGGATATATGAACCTAAGATTTCCCTTTCCCTTCTCTGCACCTATCTGTTTGATCTATTAACATTTCAAGGAAGTTTATTATTTCACATAGATCCAATATAAAACTCAGGAGGACTTTTATGCTGGCCATGGCATTGCAACAAATCTGACGTGCTGCTATGCTACTCTGTACAGAGACATAATGTTCAATGAAAAATAAGGGAGACAACCTCTATGGGGTCCCGTACAAGTGAGTGAGAAGGTGGTACATGCTCTATTCCTCATATTAGAAGTGGTAAACTTTTAATGTTGGGGTGACCAATTTATTTCACTGAAATAGCTTGTGTGTTGAAGTAAAAATCCTTCAGAAATGTTTAAAGGATGAGAAGTGCTCTTGCTTCTAAATATGTATTTTCAAATTTTAGTTGCCTGGTTCACAATTACTTATATAATTCTGACAGTAGCCCAGTGTTGTGTAGAACTGAAAGAAATGTGAGGCAGTGAGTTGTGAAGAAATGTGCTCCAGTGAGGCACTGGGACAGGTTGCCCAGGGAAGTTGTGGGTGCCCCATCCCTGGAAGTGTTCAAGGCCAGGCTGGATGGTGCTTTGAGCAGCCTGGTCTAGTGGGAGGTGTCCCTGCCCATGGCAGGAGGTTGGAACTAGGTGATCTTTGAGGTCACTTCCAACCTGAACCATTCTATGATCTATGATTGTATGAAATCCCAGATCTCCATGCCAAATCATTATTTTAAATATGTTTAAGAACTTTGTTTATCCATTTTTAACATTTGCAGAGAAAATCCATTTGATAAATTAGAAATACCACATTTTATTTCAAATGGTAAGGAAACAATTCTTTGAAAAAGAGAGGTAAAGTTATCTTTGTGGTGTTTAGACATGTTAGGTGTAAAAACAGAAAATTGTCAAATGTTCATCAGTGTTTCCGTGGAACCTTTTTCTGTAAGAAGTAAAATTTTTGGTGTCCTGAAGATAGTAGGACGACTTAATTTATTGACAAAAGGCATCACATTGCTGCTTTGCAGTACAATTGGAGAAAGTCTAGTATGTTGCATGAAGAGTGGGTTTTTTTTAAAAATACTGTTCCTGCATCTGCCTTTGATATCGAGAGTCAATCAAGTGTTGTGTTCTTCTAAATTTAATGATCAATTAGGTGGAAGTTCCTTTCCTGCTGATATTCTTTTTAATAGGGAGTGAAGTTTCTTTATCCTTGTTGCGTGTCTGAATTTCTTGGTAACAACATGAAAGAACTCAGTACGTGTAAGACCACATTGGCCCCTTTATTATGAGAATTATTTATAGATATGTTGAAGCAGAAGCTCCAAACTTCTCATTGCAGCTGAAGCCTTGATTTTCAGAAGAGTTGCAGCAATCCTGTTTCTAGAGCTGCATATTTATATTTCAATTGAAAATTATATAAAATGTATAACCTATGAAATTGGAGGATTTTCTTCTGAAAAAATATGGAGGTCATTCCACCAACTTCAGCAAAGGTACTCCTGCTTTGTATTAGTGTTCGATAGGGCACAATTCAGCTCTCATTAGAAATGCCCTGTACGTGCTGGCTGGATCTGCTCTGCTGAGGAAAATTTTTTTGTTTCTTTTTATCCTAAATAAAAACTTAAAAGATGGCAAATATAAAGGAATAGATCAATATTTTATAACAAGGCCTGCTTTCCAGAGCTGGTAACTCTACTTATTTCTAATTACGACCATTTAGGTCTTATGAAAATTGGTCATTATCTTTAGCCATCTAAACACACAGGACTGATTCACAGACCTATGATATTAAGTATCTGGAATTTCTATTGATTTCATGTCTGAAAATCTGGCCTTTTATATTTAGCTGCTAATTGAAGCTAAGCCACTAACTTAAAGATCTCTAGTTTGAAAATTTGGCTTGAGCTCTTGAATACAAATGATGTGTGTAAAGCTAAAGTAAAAATAGAGGCTCTGGGGTGTCCTAGATTAATTCACCGTATATCGAATATTTCTTTTTGATCACTTTCAGTCGCAGACCTGCAGTATTTTAAATAGGTGCATGTGTTGGCTTATGTGAAATATGACCAAAAAATATCAGGAATACTTTCCAAGGCACAAAACATTTCATGGAAATTTGAAAGTATCAACACATTTGAAAATATATTGAAAGAGAATAGCTTTGTGTAATACTGCTCTGGAGNACTGGACACAGGACTCCAGGTGGGGCCTCACCAAGGCAGAGTAGAGGGGGAGGATGACCTCCCTCCACCTGCTGGCCACACTCTTCTGGATGCACCCCAGGATGCCATTGGCCTTCTTGGCCACAAGGGCACATTGCTGGCTCATGGTCATCCTGTTGTCCACCAGGACTCCCAGGTCCCTTTCCTCAGAGCTGCTCTCCAGCAGGTCAGCTCCCAACCTGTCCTGGTGCAGGGGGTTATTCCTCCCCAGGTGCAGCACCCTACACTGTCCCAAGATGTTGTTCTTCACCCTAATTTACATGCAAACATTTCAAATATTGAAGAGTCAAGGCAAATATTTTTGGGAACAAAAAAGTTTAATAAAGTATGTTGTCTTGAATATCTACTTCTAAAAATAATCAAATTATTTAGATTAAAAGGCTGGTCTCCATGTGTTTCAGAAGGGTTATCTGCCAAGTACTGAACATGCATTTTAGGACTTGTTTAATTTGAACTGCCTGTTTTAGATGCGTAGTGATATTAAACAGAAAGACCTATGTCAGTACAACATTCTGGCTGAAATAATTTAGTTGGTAAGTGTGAAAATTAGTGCTTCCCATAATATTGGCGTATATAAAAATCATGATACAATAGCCATATGTCTTATGGAATAGATTAACAACAGTAGTGAGCAAGACATTTAACCCAAAAGACAGAGAGAGAAAATAGCTGGTGACATGACCTAATCCTGCAGCCCGACACTTACACTTGACTGCATAAGCAGTTATTCCTGCTCGCTCAAATGGAGCTATATAATGACATATGCAGAGGCCTTTCTCTGTCAGGATGCAGCCCTGGAGTTTGTCTGTCTTCTCTAGGTAATTTCCTATTTCTTATTTCCATCCTTACATGTATTAATATTTAAATCAATCCTACGTAGTAAGGAGATGCTATTATCCTTGTAGTCAGGGATAATCTTACAGTTGAAAAACTAAGAAACAGGGAGTCTTTGAGAGGGAAAGAAGGAGAATTCATCTTGCATCTGAAAATTGGCAGTCTCTATGGGCTGGTCATCTAGGCTTCTACGATGCCTCAATACGTTAGGCATTCATCCTGAGGCAGGCAGGCATAAACTTCGTGGAGGTGCTGGTCTCTCTTCTCTTTAAAGAAGCACCTAGATGGCTTTTGTATACTAGATACTGGAATTTTCAAAGTGTTTAAATCCTTTGAGAACAATCCTTCTGAAATCACTGATCTGAGGTTGCGGAGAAAATTCTGCAGTGCTGGATTTTGTCTCCTAGAAGCTCATGTTCTCTCCCTTGGGTGCTATCATCTGTCTTAAGGATGGCCACCTTAAGTGATGTTCCTGTCACTGACATTTAGCATTTCCTGAGACTGTCTGTGGGTTGTAACTATGCAAATTTCATTGAAGATTTAATAATAGACTAGCCACATGTGTGTGGGGGAGAAGTGCGCATTTTTGGTTTTCTCCTTAATGTTGGATGTTTGGATGTTTGGATAATGACTTAACCAAAAGTTCTTCAGCTTGAAGAAGTAGCTAGTCTGGTGCTTTCTCTTTTCCAGTGAATTTGAAAGCTTAATAACTATTCAGTTAATAAGTGTTATATTTCTGGTTCAAATATCCACTAAGGAAAAGGCTTTCTTCTAAAGCACTAGTTATTAGTCTTGCCCTACTCTTACTGAAGAAGAGTGCCCACTAACTTCAATGACAGAAACATTAATTCATTGTCAATAAGGATTTTCAGCTGTTCCATACTTCTGAATTGAGCATGTAATTTTTGTATCAATGTGACTATTAGTTTAAAATAGGGTGGGGTTTGCGAAAGACATTTTTGTGCATTTGCTTTTTCTGATATAAATAGATTGATTCAACATTTACTGAGGTAAATAACAATATCCTGTGTCTAGACAAGTTTTTTGCAAACCACGTATTCAGGTCTAGCAAAAAATAGGTCCAGTGTAGTTTTCTGCGTTATCTCCACAACAGCAGATTTTCAGGATAGCATGTCTTGTCTCTGATTCAAACACAAGTATTATTTTTAAAACAAGCAAGGATAACTCTCTCTGTTAAGTACAGTGGTCACCTGATCTAAAGCCCACTGCAGTTATTGTGGGTATTTCCATTAATTCCCCTGGGCTTTGGATTAGGTTGTAGGTTCTGTGAGTTTCAAGAAATGCTCTGTTCAGAAATGGGTGAGTAAAATAACTCACAAATACTAATGTGTTTTACCGTAGCTTCATTTGTCCACACATTTGAATGCTCCCTCATAGCTCGCCTGTACAAAAATAGATCACCATCAGGCAGAAATTAAGAATAAGAAGTTTCGTTTCAAGAAGTGAGTGTTTTCAGAAGTTGTGAACACATTAAGGTAGTGTCATAATATGGAAACTATCTTGCAATCTGAACCACTGTGGTCACTGATGTTACCTGCTATAATTAACTTAGCAAAGTGAGTTGAAATGCTTATTCACTGGGACACTTCAGAAGACCTGACTTAAGTATCAAATTCAGTAGGCAAAATAACTTTACATTTTGTTTTCATGATGATCTCAATATTACAAAACTGATGCACTGCAGTGTGTTTTAAATTCCCTTTTGCATCTGCAAAGTCATATCCTGTATTAAAGACTAATCACTTGCCAATTTGATTTGAAGAACATACAAGAGCGAAAGAGCATCTGGAAAGAAAATGCATGAATGTTGACTTTGAAACAGATTAATCAGATAAATCCGAAACGATAGAGATATTCTTTGTTTATAAACAGTATTTACACTGAGATCACGCATGTCATAACTGATCGTGAAAAAAAAAAATCCTAAAAAGCCATCAATGTAGTATATATAGTTATAATGTGCTCTCACAACTTAATTACAATGTCTGTCTATATATGTCTTTTGATGTATGTCTATGACTCCTGTAATAGCAATAGGGAAACCTTACCAACTGGAGCATTTTTGTGACCATTCACCATTCAGATTTAATGAAAATTCATAAGACTGTAATGTGGTCATTTCTAGTTCAAGCAGATTTCTTTCAGACATATTCCCATGGGGATTATCTGAAGCACTAGTATTTTTCCATAAGGTAGAGAAAAGATTACTTAAAGTGGCATGAATTAAAGACAAAAAATACCATGGTGGCAAAGCAAAAAGAAGCAGCAGAGGAAGCAGCAATTAACATTTGGCTAACCGCGCTGCTCAGCTTAGTGAAGTCTGAATGGCAGAGGTCGCCTGCAATAGCACCCATGTGTGATGTACATTAGTATTGTCGAGTAGTTTAGCTAACATGCTATTTCAAAGAAAGCCAGCAAAGATCTCTCTTAGCAACCAAGGCTGCAGTTTCACATTACACCTAATACAGTGTGACTGCAGGCTGCTAAGAATATGAGCAGTCCCCATCCATTTCCCGCAGCTGTAACTTCCCACACTCTTCCTTCCTCTCAGTCTAGCGATTGTGTGGCCGTAGGGTGAAATGCTTCAGCTTTCTGATCTGAGGGAAAACAAATCTTTATCTTTCTTTCTCTTTTTTTCAGCTTTTTCTTTCTTTTTTTTTTTTTTTTTTTTTTTCTTTCCTGTGGAGGATGGGTATTTGTCAGAGCAGCGAACTGAGCCAACCCCGCTTGCAGCTGTGTGACTACGGGAGCCAGTGTAAATGTAGGGGTGGGAACCCACAGCTGGGCTGGGAGGGCTGTTTGAAGTGGTCCCAGATAACATACCAGATCTGCCAGTTAGGGAGGAATCAAGTTCAGACCTAGCCTGCAGCTATACCACAATCAGTAGCTATCATTAGATGACATCAGATAAAGCTGTTTTATGCTCAAGTTTAAGGTCGATTTTATACTCTTCTCAGCACATTTCCACATCAGGCTACTACATGCTGCTTCGATTCCAGAGAACATTCTCACATGAGAGGGCTTGTTATCATATTCTCTATCCCAAAAAGGAGACTTAAACACAGGCTTAAGTGTTTTCGTGAATCAGGGTTTAGAATCAAATCCTGCTGTAGCAGGACTACTTACTGTTCCAGAAATATGGTTTGCCTGGCTTCTCTGATTCATCTGTGATCAGTGAGTCAGAATGGCTTTGGGAAGTGGATAGTTTTTAAACAATCCAAGTTTCCTCATTTTTAACATGCAAAATAATTGAGATGATTGAAAAGATCTGGATCCTTCCAAATATGGCTATCTCAGTAGATTTGCCAGATTTACAATCTTGTGCAATGCTTCTGTTCCAATATGAAGTTTGAAATATGGCCGGAGCATGACAGATTTCTTCTTGCTATTACCCAAAATTCCTTAAAGTCACAACATACATCTAAGAAAGGATAAAGGATTTGTCTGAATTCAGAACCCTTTCAGGAAGACACCATAACAGAAACACGGAAAGAAACATGCAGGCAAAGATGCAAATCGGATGCCTGGTAGGATAAAGGAAATATACCCATTTTTTCCAACTGCAAGAATTCAGGAGAATAGGAATTTACATAGGAAGCAGGAAATGAATCTAGGCATCTGAATGCCAGCCCAGAGGTTCATATTTCCTTCTTGTTTGAGGAAAAAGAAAAAAGGAAAAAATATATGATTTTGTTTAATTTTCAGAGATTTCAAAATGTTTCCCATTCCATACAAGCCGAAAGCTTTTGAAATTTTTGAAGAAAAAGCCAGTAAAAGCCTAAAGACTCTCTTCTGGCGTACTGAATTTTTAATGACTTGTACCAAGTGAAAGAGTTCCACCAAGAAAACCTGACCCCTGATCTCCTCTTCCTGTTGCTTTTCTGTAACCTTCAGGGCCTTTTGTGGTCTATCCCTACTCTGCTCACCATCTCTTGGGCACTATTCAGCAGTGTGACGGAGGTGCCATGGTTGTATGGCACAGACGGTGAAGCAGTACACACTTGACATGTACCGTCCTGATGTAAATGAGCCGTAGCAGCAAATCACAAGTTTTATATCTCACATCCTCTGCCGGTAGTCCCATCACTGGACCATATGCTACCCCAGGGTAAATGAATCAGTGCTGCTTCTTTCAGTCAGAGATATCATTCTTGTCAAAACTAGCAGCGTAGTCACAGTTGTCACAGTGGGGCCAGTGGAAGTGGTTTCATAGTAGTGTTTCAGATGCACTGTTTTAAAAAGAAAAACTGAAGTTGGAAGATGTCCATCAAGCTATGTTACTAAACATTTCTTTGCTTTTAATAGAAAGACACTGTTACTGGTACTGGGTGTAGGGCATGATTAGATTGCTGCCTAGCTCTCCAGAATAGGCTCAAGCAGTGCAGAGCCCACATCCAGACTGGGATGTGCAGAGAGTAAAAAAACTACACCCCATCCCTCTTGAGTGTCCTTCACACAGGGAGTTGCCACTTAAGTGCTCCTTCACTTCAGAGGAATTATAGCTGTTTAGGGGCGTGAAATAGCTGTGAACAAGAAAGGAATGTGATACAAATTGTTCTATGCAGAACTCAAATTTAGCTTGTCACTGCCTCTGTGTGTGCTTCCACAACTGCCATTCGTGTAGTCTCACAACTAAATGCCTGAATTATGCATTTTTACATTCCCTGGATAGCTAAACCATGCCACCGAATTCAGCTGAAGTAATTTAGACCTCATGAATGCATTAGAAATGGTTTGTTAGGGGACTACCAGGGGTTGCGGGAGCAGATGGCTGCTCAAACTGGAGCTGTAAGGAGGAGATGACGTGATTTGCAAAGATCATTGCTCCTTGTCTTCTTCTGTTTAGGGGATCACTATGAAAAACTATACTGTCTCTCCTACTACTTTCTCACCCCTCGACCATAAAATATACTGGGAGATCTTAGCACAGAATGGCACACAGTGCCTGTACTGTGAGAGATGGTTGCTACAGAGGCAAAGAAAACATAGAGACCACAAAAGGAAAAAGACAAAAGCAAGCTCAGTTACCGGAGAGACTTTGAGGAGTTAACACGAGCCAGATATGAAGAAAGCAAATCTCTCAAAATCCTCCACAGAGGTGAGGATTTGTGTGGTTAAATCTGATGGAAGGATTTAGTGCGCAGGGTCATTGGCCTAAAAAAGAGAGGTGGAAAATCTTGCACCGAGGAACAAAGCTGCAAAATAAATCAAGATTTGATCAAGAATAAAACCAGAAGGAGTTTGCTGAGAAAAAACATAAAATACAAAGTAATATAAAAGAGAGGAGAGGAAGTTCACAGGAGGTGTAAAGAAGGGAGATTCTTTTAAATACTTCAGGCAAGATCTTCATTTTTTTTGTGCAACTGGAAACAAATCCAGCAATCATCATAGACTGAGCCCAGAAAGCTTTCTGTACCCCTGCCAACAAATCCATAATATGAAGATTGTGCTCTTCTAAACAGAAGGATGAGATTCTGAAGAAGGCTATCGCCTTTTCTGGGGGGAGGACATAAACCAAAAATGTTTCAGGATCCGTTGCTGGCTACTTTAAAGGAGAAGGGAGAAGTGACCAATACTATGCCCTGCTTTAGAACAGCAAATACAAAATATAGTTTTCCTTTCAAATGCCTTATTATGTATCAAGGACACATCATAAAAAAGAAAAAGGAAGAGAATAAATCCCTGAAGAGCTGAATGTGGTTTGAAAACAGTCTAGAAATACAATCTGAATCTGATGTAGACATCAAAAGACAGCACCATGATACTGCATAGCAAACTTACAGCTGAAACAAAGATGAAATCAAAGTAGAGGGATAAGAAGACCACAAATAAAAACCAAATAAATCACAAACATGTGAGTATTCAAGAGGATTTGATTAAGACTGAAGAAGAATATGAAGGAAAGAATAAGAAGTGGCAGTTAGAACACCACAGGAGATATAATAGAGATGCAGCCGAACTCCTGGAAATGGATGTGGGGAAAAGAGGTTTTTTGAGGCTGAAAGGAAACCAGTGGGAAGGAGAAGGTGCATCATAGTGGAGGAGAAGTGAGTCAGGACACCAGTCTTCAACAAATGTATCACAGGGCCACAGCTTCACACATCTTCCCAGTCAAGATCTTCCACTGCTCCCCTGAGGAGGGACTAATCACTCCTCTCTAGAAGAGAACTAGGGAAATTGAAATTTTATCCTTTTTTCTGTAGTAAGGAATATTCGTGGTTTTTTGGAAATTAACAAGGGAAAGGGATTAAACAGTCAGGGAATGCTGACAGGGAAGTAGATTCTGGCCATTTGTAACTTCCATCAGCAATTTTAGGGCTCTAATATTTACTAGGAAATGCTTTGGGACCAAAACCAATGAAATCACAGTATATTGACAAGACCTAGAAGAAAGCCATATCTTCAGTGTCTCTTTTGAAGAATGAAATCATTATTAAAATAAAAACCTTATTGGTGTATATTCAATAAGTTATAAATATTTGTAACGCTTAAATTGAGAGAAGAAGAGATGCTTTGAAAATAAACAAGAATGAAACAGTAGTGGTAGAATGAGAGAACAAATGAAAATTACTTTTATAAATTTTTTAAGACCTGGTTGACTAGAGCAGCACACCTATCATTGTGCCGTTACAAAAAAAAATCATTTGAAAAGCATGGGAACTGGGCCATTGCTCTTTCTTGAGCGGGGGAGAGATGTGGCAATTTTACTGGCTCAGTATATTGCTTGTCTTAAAAATCAAGTTGCTAGAGGAAGGAAACAGATGCCTCTGATCAAAAGTTACCTAAAGGGAAAATTAACAAAAAATCCAATCTTAAATGTTTTCTCTTTCTTTTTTTCTTTGTATAGCTTTTTAGATTTCTTAGAGCATTCAGGGAAGAGAAGTTACCTTCCTGGGGGCAAGTTTGATGAAGTCCTGGGTTCAACTGATGTGAGATCGGGACAGATGAGTACTGTCCAGTGCAGGATATTTAGAAAGGTTACAAATTTGCTAAAAGCACTGGATCAGAGTCGTATTTGATGGCAATGAATCATGATTTTAGAAACTCCACTTACTATTTCATACCACATGCTACATATCCTATAATGTCTTGAAGGACAATACATGCCTTTCAGTGTCTTGTTATGTCAACTTACTGCTAAATCCGTAGGTCAGATGGTCTGAACACTCCCCGATTGATCTGATCTGGGAATCAGTTTGGACTCAGCCAGCTGATGTTCATAGAGACTGAAGGGAGTTCCTTTATGTGACCAATTAAAAGTATAAGAACTAGAGACTGATCCTCCAAAATATTTAGGAGACAATGATAAAAGCCGTATAAAAAATGAAATGTCAAAATGAGACAGTACATGAGACAGTACAACTTCTTCTTGTATAGGTCCGTATCTTCAATAAATAATAAACCGAAAATTTGTGCCAAGGCATTAGGAGATTGAGAAATGAATATACTACAAGTGAGTATACAGTACCAAGTATTTGTAATCTTATTAGTTAAGATTGTTTTTGATAGATAAATTGTGAACAGCAAAAGGAATGTCTCAAACAGCTGTATCACATTGCAGAAAAGCATTTCTCTGTGCATCCAAAAAATTGCTTGATCAAACAGAAGGGAAAATACAGGAGATATATTTAAAAAATTGGCTTGGGAAATAAGTTGAAGTATTCTGCTTAATGCAAGCACTTTGTAACTTCAGAAAAGTGAATGTTAGTTTAACAAGAGGAATCATGTCAGACAACTTGTACCAAGGTATGCATTGTTGCTGTTGTACTTTCAGGTTTTGCTCTCAAAGACAGTAGATATAATTGTGGTGAGGCACAAATGCAAGCTATACACATCCAGAGTGTTAAGTTGTGTTAAATTGGAGGTATTCAAATTGATGACAACAATAATCATTAAATATATACTAACACTTCAGTACCATAATATCTGTGAATTTAATTTTGCACCCTGTTGTTCACAGCCTTGCATAGCCCTGCGCTTGCTGTGGCCATCCACCCACTGTCCTCCTGAGGGCTGGAATATTGCTACGCGTGACCTCTCCGCTTCAGCAGTGGGAAAGGAGATCGACTGGGTCAGGCTGCATTTCCCATCTGCTCTCCTGAGTTGTGGCTCTCCCGACTCTCCCAGGAAAGAAAACATCGTCACCGAGCAGAGCTTTTGTGTCTGTAGGGAAAGGCAGAGGGAAAAGGCTGTTCCAGGGCAGGGATTATGCTGTGCCCCAGCTGGAGGAAAAGAGAGAAGGAAGTTGCTGCACACTTCTGTAGCTTGAGGAGACGTTTATTCAGCCCTCGCTGGGCTCGGACTACCTGGGCATGAATGTTACCGAGACAAGAGGAGAGGAGAGCAGAAGACCCCTTCCCACCGCCTCTGGAACCCCACCGACCTCTTATCCAAAAAGCTTGACAGTACTGCAATATTGTTTTAGGAGAGAAGTATTATGAAGGATTCAAATAAATTTGCAGCCCATAACTGAATGTTGCTCTGAGGGAAGTCCACAACTGGATAGGACAAAAGGCATCAGGTCAAATTGTTGAAGAATAAGCAATGAAGAGGAACAAATACTGAGAAGTATCAGATCACATTCCTAACCTCTGAGGCAAGTAAAATTTCACTGTGCAGTTTGCTTAACCTAACCATTTTCTTTGATTATTTGATTTTTTTTTTTCAAACTTAAGGTTTTTTCACAGATGTGAGGCTTACATCACAAGGGTTGCTGCTTACTATTCCCCTTCTAAAACCTGTAATGCCTCCAATTCCATGGAATTCCTGTGCATTCACTTCTGTTTGGCCACCACAGTGGTTTGCTTGTATTATAGTCTCCCAACAATTTTTTAAAATGTCAACTCGCGTTTCTTCTTTGCACCCTAAAGAGAGTTTCCTCCTGCGGTCTATCAGACCCTGTTTAGGAGGGTGTAAATAGCTAGCAATGGCAACTGGTAGCAAAATGCAGTTAGCGGTAATTATCCTGGAGAGTGGTAGTGCCTTGGGCCTGTTCCAAACTTGCAGACAGGCAGCTGAAGTCCCAGCTAGTAATACCCTTTAGAAAAAGATTCTATACTGTTGAGCAAAAACTCTGTATGAGCACTGCAGTGTGGGACAGGTTCTTGGAATAGTTTCCTGCGGAAAATTTGATTGCTAGTGCACACTGTCTTCCGTCCAAAGTATCCATGGCAATATAAAATATGTTGTAGGTTTAGTATGGAGAGAGAAGTTGAGGCTGGAGTGAAGACAGTTTAAGCAGGAAACCCACATTTCAAAATGCTGTATATGTAGAACAACTCCTTTTTCTCTGGTTTCTGTCGCAGAGGCTGCTGTTATTTAGCTTGCCTTCTTATTATTTGCTTTTATAATAGCCTATATATTTACAAAGGATCAGTCTACATACAAGCCTCATTTAATGTCCATTTGCTACCATTTGCACCACATTACAAACTCATTTACAAAGTGAATGTGAAAACAAATGTGAGCCCTACTGAAAGCTTCGCTGAGCATGTGTGTGATTGCAGCCGTATGTAACAGCTCATAAATGGTGTTGGCTAGAGACTGTGCTGAAGTACTACAGCACAGGAGCTTGTCATTTCCTTAAGCAGATTGCAGCATCTGTATTTCCCTTGCCCTTTTCCTGGTGCTATTAAGCCAGAGAATTCTTTCTAGAGCAGTCATCCTAAAAGCCAAATAGCTCCTCTGGAACAGTTTGCAATGCTGTCATCTTTAAAATATGCCATTGTGCTGTAAAGCACTCTTAAGAGCTGCAGCTTTGCAGCTTGCAAACTACACTGAGACACAGAGGAAAATCAAAACCAGAGTCTCCCAAACAGTCACACTGGCAGGTGAGCTGTAGTAGCAAATGCAGAAGTTGAGCAAAAGAAGAAATTCTTGTGTTCTCAATCAGCACTCTGGAACCCGCCACATCCCAGTCTGCCTGCATCTCCAGGTACGTTCATTAGCTGTGGCAGCCCCTTAAGCTCCATTTCACCACAGTCAGGTATGCACCTCTTGAGAACTGAATATAATACTAACACTTTTGCACGTATGAGTGAATACAAAATGCTGCCAAGTGCCTGAGTTCAGAGATCCAGCCATGCTGCCAAGGGTTAAGGCCTTTCTTCAAGGTTGTTCACTTAGATACAGGAGCTTTGCAATGGAAGCATCAGCCACGTTTACAAACAAGCAGATGCAGAACACAAGCATCAAAACCAGCCTTCTGTGCAAACAGCATTGTTCCCTTTTGGCTTAATCTTTCCTTTTTTATTTAAATCTTGAACTTGGCTCATGAAATGGGAGTTGTGTGAGGCACCCATGTGGCTGAGAAGCACTGACTCACGTCGAGCATCAAGAATTATGAAGAAAGTTGAAGGATTGAGGAAAAGCTGATTCAGCAGTTAAGAGTAGGAGTCCTTCCTACTGTTACTTGCGTCTTGCTCACTAGAAACAGTCATCTGGAAAAGAAAAAACAAAACCGAGAGAACAACTAGTACAACTAAATTAAATTCTCTGGTATGCAGCTTAACCACGCTGCTGGTGTGAATCTCCATGTACGCTTTCTCTACTGCTTATACAACAGACATGAAACATATCCAAAGTGCTTAAAGTGCACGGAAGAACTCCTACGAACTCCATTGGATTGAGACTTGATGTGCTGACTGAAGAACAGATTGGGGATAATAAGCATAACAATGTCTTTACTCTTAACAAATGCCCTGTGAGCATCAGTAGCCACCATGCCCAAGATTGTCAAATGGGATTTGACCCCTAGTTTCATGGCAGATCCTTACAGTTATGAGGAATCCTCCCATCGAGCAACCTGCTAGATTTTAATCTGACGCTTTTCTCATAGTTGTAGACAAAAAGCAAAGTCAGTTTTGCGGCTTTATGGCTAAATATAAGTTCTCTGTTTTGAAGATTTTTTTTGTTGGGCTCTTTATTTTACAGTCAGAAATTTCAATAGGCCCAGTCCTGACGGAGAATGCGGGCAAGGCTCCCACTGTCTTCAATCCTAAGATATGATTTAGTGCTTATAAAACCTGAAGAAAAGCAAATGTATTTCCATTTGTAAAAAGAATCACGCAGGGAAACTCCCTTTATTTTCCATTTCTGCTCATAGATGAGCATGTAAAATAATCTTTAATTGACTGCTACACACAGAAAGGCATAAAAAGAGTTCTGCCAGAGGATAATATTATACATAATTTTCCACTAAGTATTTGCATAAGGTCTTTCACATAATAGTCTCTAATATGGCTAGGAAAAGTAATAAATTTGATCTTCAGTCTGCTGGCAAAATTGTTTTCTCTTTGGTTCTTGTTGCTCTGAAGTTTTTTTAAAAGGTAATGTCTTCTCATCTATCACACAGTGATGGTGAACCCAGTGAAGTTTGAATTTTGCCATTTGTTTTTTTGAAATTTATCTATAGTTTTTGACATTTCACAGAAGATGTATCTTCACCTCTTCCAGTGACTGGGATGAAAAATATGGTAACCGGGCTGCCTTATGGGAGTTATTGTGCCTTGAATTCAGTTGAAAGAAAATAGTAATGATTTCTTACATTGTTTCCCAGTTCTCTCTAAAATTAAGATGTATTGAGGTAGGTGAAAATACTTGTGGATGAGTAGAACATGCAAGGGCTGGCTGAACTTCTTTGAACTTCAGCGTGGTAGTGTTTTGAGGTTAATGTTAAGGGTTAGGCCAGTTCTTGTATTATTCAAATAAGTTTGCCTGTTCTTAATAGAGCTCTTGAAGCAGACAATTTAGTGTGATATGATGACTGTCTAAAATTATTCCAGGATAACAGAGGTTTAATTCTTTGTGAAAGTAGACAAAAGAATGTATGCTTGATGTTTGGAAGTGTGATTTTTTTCGAGAACAATTTCATTTGAAAGTAGGACACTACTTTTTCAAAAGATGAATTAGTTTATAATGGGAAAGATAGTATCTCATGAGACAAACTGATGTCAAGTGCTGCATTACAGATCCAAGAGTCACAACTCTGAGACAGAACAGATAATCCTGGGATATGAGAAAACAGAGCTGGAACAGATGTGTGGCACCCTATGGGAGTGCTCACAGCTATTTGTGAGCCAAAGAAGTACATGTATTTAAGCCCTTTCTTGCCTTTTTTCTGCGTTTTGCTTGCTATTCTTGCTAAATCAACTCTGTTTCAAAACAGCCCTTACCTCCTGCTTGATTAAACAAAGACAGAAGTTCTTATATCAGTTTTTCAAAGGCAGAGTTGCAGCCACAGTGAACAGATGTGGGAGACTGGGCTTAGAAACTGTAGTTTAGAAGATGCAAACATCTCCAAAGTTGAAAAGCAAACAGGAAAAGAAAAGTTATTGAAGGGAAATTACTGAACGGCGGTAGCATTATCATGTTTTATCATTGAGATCAGTGTGACCTTTTAACGATCTTCTTTTAGACCACAGATAATGTTCTGAATTTTAAATGGCACCTGCTTTACACAGTATGTTTGCAGGTTAAAATGTTCTTTGGTAAAGTGAAAGGTTTTGCAGTTTTTATGATAAATTCTAGTATTCTTTAATCATTTCATCATATTAAATTTAGCAAATACAGGACCTGATCCAGCAAATATTTAATCTTACAAGCAGCTTAACATAATTAACTGTGTCCAGTTCGCCCGTATATTTAACGGTGTTGATACTCAAACTCCTCTGAATAAATTACTTTAAAAGGTGAGCCTGGAAAATGTCTTCAAACTTAATAAATTTTGGCTAGGAAAATGCAAAAGGGAGATGTACTTTCAACTCACAGGAAAAAAAAAAGAAAAGACAGCACAGTTACTCTTCAGAAGGCATATTCATAGCTGTATTAACAACATTTGAGACAACTACCACATGTTTAATATCTTGAGAAATCTGAGCACAGTCTTCCTGCTTTTTCTGCCAGAGAGAGTGACATAACAGGAACTATCTACATAGCTTTCCATTTTAACCCTAATTTCCATTCTTTTTGTTTATGGTTAAGGTCACACACTCTGGCAGTCTCAAAAGTAGTAAAATTACATTAATCTGTAAATCAAAATACTTCTGTCTCAGGATGAGTTGTTTGTAGCTCTCTTTACCATTGTCAACTTCCCTAATGTTTGCAGGGGACACTTATTTCCTCTTCCAAATCTGCTGTACCTCTCCCCCAAATCACATAATTTAGCTGTGAACTCCAGCAAGGACAATGAGGGAGCACCATCCAAAATGTCCCATCATCAGTAGCAGTCACCTTAATGAAATAACATGCTGTTGGACCCAAATCGTACAGCCTATCTAAGAATGGCTGTCTCCTCTCCAAAATGCTTGTGCTTAAAAAAAAAAGGAAAAGCCTTTAACCTGCCTTGGGGGTAAAAAGAGAGAAGAAAGGAGAGAATATTAGGATAGAGCTAGCAAAAGAAGGAAGTTGCTTGCAGAGCTGAATAGATACAGAGACAAATAAGCCACAGAATGTGGATGAAAGGGACTTCAGTGTATGTGAGTGAAAGAAAAGGGGGGAAAAAAGCACTGGCACCAAAAGAAAAGAAAATATAATGATAATGGACAGAAAAAAACCCTATGTGCAATTTTTCAGCAAAGTACACCAGGAATAGAAGTCAAAGCCATACAGGGCCTATCTATAGACTTCTTAAACTCGTGGAAAAGAAATATTAAAGTCTTGCTTTGCAGAGTGATAGTGAAAAGCCCTGGAGTTTTTTTGATTTGCATTTTCACACCTCGCTGGGTCAAGCTAGCAAACTTGATACTATGAACAACATCATAGCACATGATTGGAAAGCAGGAGGAAAAGTTAAAAGACAGCTATTAGCATGTGGGAGTTTTGTACTGGGAGGATTGTACTAAGAAGAAGGTCAGAAATGTGTTTGTCTACCTGTGTGTGCGCATGCGTACACACTTGCAGGGTTGTTCCAAAACATCCATCCAGACTTCTGAACTGAGGACTAGAAAGTATTCTTGTCACTGTTGTCATAATGACTACTAAATTAAGCAGTCACTTTTGGCGAGACTTTGCCCTCTCATGGCACTGTTTACCTATGTAATCATGTAATTAATATCATCTAAATCCTTGACTGGGATCCTTAGAGAAAGGCTACCTCTGTAAGACTTGGGCTGAGCCTCATGCAGTGGTTTCCCAAGCCCCTAGGCATCTGCGGGCTACTGGAGAGAAAAAATAATAATATGAAAGGAAACCTGCACTAATATCTAACCCCCAAAACTCCCTCTGAATCTTATCAATATGAAGACCTGTCATCTGCCTTTATCTCTGATTTCTTACACTCTTAAAGTGCTTGCAGAACAAAATGAAACCACAGCATGACTTGAAATGTCATCTCTGTGTAGATAATACATTTTCAAATACATCATAAAAAAAGGAATTAAAGGGAGAGCATCAATATCTACATGTATTTGGGGGATACAAAAGGAAAGAAATTCCACAGGGTTGCAGAGCAGATGATTGTATAACCAGGAGCAACTGACTCATGCTAAAAAAAGAAAATTTAGGCTGCGTGTTAGGAAAGCTTTTTGTCAGTGATGATTTTGGAGCTTTAAAATAGTCCCTGGTGAGAATAAATGCTGGTCTTGGATGTCCAATTTCCTGAAACGAGGAAAGGGTGAGCTCTTCACTTGGCTTTTGTCCTGGCTCTTTGCAAAAGCCCTTCCCTCTGCATGAGGGAGACAGCCTGGAAGAGCCAAAGAGGGGCAATGGCAGGTAGGAACGGGGTGTGAAAAAAGAGATACCATCCCTGAGCCACAGTACCGCAGGGAGTGCTGGCAGGGTTGTAGTTTGTGTTGCTGAAAAAATTTCCTCTACAAAAAAGCTTTCCACTGAAAAAAATGCGTCTTCATCGCACTCGCAATAATTTCTGATATGACACATCCTCATTCTGCCTGTCTGGTACCAAAGTGTTCTCGTTGTTGATACTATTGCCTGACTCCTCCTAAAGTACTTAACATGATTTAAAGCTATTTAGACATTATAGTTGCTGGCTTCTCTATAGTTCTTTTGCTTAAACCTACCTTCATTGAGAAGGAAAGACTCCCATTGTGATTCAAGGACCTGTAAATCTGACCTCCATACTATGCAAATTGGTGGAATTTATGCTAGAGGATACATAGATAAAAACTAGGGCTTTTGTAGAGGGGTGTCACATCTCATAAATCTGTTCAAGCACTCTGCAGGAGTCAGTAAGGTCATGTTATAAGATCCTCTGTTTATCAGCAAAGTATATTGCATTTTCAAACGTCATTCAACAGAGGCTTACAAAAGACTCCTATGAAAATCAAGCTCTCAAGAAGGCAAGGCCCTTTTGTGTATTAGGAGCTGACTACTAGGAAATTAAAGCAGATGTTTGGAATGGGCTGACATTTCCAATGGAGTTTTTCAGGCATCTGTATTGGGACCACTCTGGAATGATCTGGGAGAGGAGGTAAATGGTGAGAAAAGGTACTTGTAGAAGAGCCTTGCAATACCACGTTACCAGTTTATAGCAGCTGGGGGAAAATACCAGCACAAACATCATTGTTTGCTCCATTTCTTTTATTCTTTATGAAATATCTGCTACTGGCTACTGTCACAGCTATTGAACTAAGTGGCCTTTTGACCCAACAGTCATGTTCATCTGAGTTAGAACAATTTGGAAATGTGTGGCCTTTGTTCTTTGTAGTGTGTGGTCAGTGTTTTTGATTCACTGTGATCTTGAGGTACAAACCCTTTCACTTAAAAGTTCTTCATGAAAGTTTCTCTGTACTGCCTTGCTGTCCTTAACCTTGTTCTGATTACTAGTTTCTTATACTCTTAATTTCTGGGCCAGTATTTTCTTTCTTCCAGCTGGCTTTATCCATTCCAAAATGCAGAATAAATATTTAAATGGAAAAGGGAAAAAACCACCACGCAATCTTCAGTGGCAGGGAAAAGGAAATTTTCACTTGCTGAGAGCTGAATAGATTCTTTCAAACACATTTAACAAGCCTCCAACTAACACAGACTTCAGCTTTACACAGGAATAATGCAAATGTACGTGTGTGTGTATGTGTACATATAGATGTACAAAATGGTGGCTGGCCACATAAAATGATATCATGGTTCATATCTGCTCTACTGGTTGCATGTAAGCCACCTTTACTACAGGATATTAGACAATGGCTGTTAGATTCTAGTTCCTTCACTGTACCAATGTTGTTGTTTTCCTCTGCTTCCTTCGGACACGGACATTTCACAAAGCTCTAGGGGCCCTCAGGAGTTAGCCAAATCTACACTCTTCACTGATGCCAGCAGTGGTGAATTGTTAATAGGAATGTTTGTCCACTGCTGATGTCAATTTCCCAGTGGTGACAAGCTAAGTTGAAAGAGCAGAAGATGTTGCCACCTCCCTTTATCTGTACCAGCCCTTCTTCAGAGGGTCCTGTTGAGGAATGTACAGCAGAAGCAGGTAGAGAGAATAGGCAGCAAAAGAACCTCTTTCGGAAGGTAACGGTCTTCTCCGTTGCAGCAAAGCAGCTCTGATTTCAATTTACCTTAACCTTCACCTGTAAACCATTATAAATATGAAGGTGTGGGTGATGTTACACAGCCTTTGCAGCTCTCCTTGCATTTGAAGCAGCAGCCTCCAGCAGAGTAAGCAGGCAGCTGTATGTGCTTCAGCCATCCTCATTTAATCTGCTGTTGCATGTGAGCTGACATTCCAAGCTCACTGAAATCACCCCACATGTAGTGCATTCCTAAGCTTTCCAAAGAGCTGTAGTCTTTTCACTGTTATCACATTTTCTGTTTCTTGCTGTCTTTAGGAAAGGGAAATAATAAAGTAAAACTATCCCTGCCTACAGGCTAGAAGCCCACTGACTTTCAATCATTTTAATAGTCAATTACGGTCAAGAATATTTGTTTTGCGCGTCCCCCATGTCCTCACACATAGATCTGCCCCGTCACAAATCATTCATTGTGGACTTAAAGAAATTACACGCGTGACTACCATTAGCCATTAATATCACATAATAAGCCATCTATAGCCTTTTCTTAATTGAATATTCAGATAATGGAGAAAAAGTGAGCACTATTAGTATGTCTTCGGGTCTGTTTCAGGGCTTGTGAGATAGATTACATGTAGAAGGGCTTGTGACTTGAATATGAGCCAGTTGTCACATGAATAATGGTATCAGACTTCAGCCTTTGTAAACAAAACCATATCAGTGGATTCTGCTCTGATTTTCTTCTAATTGGTTTTAAACAAATCTCCTGTAACTGTTTAGTGTCTGATGGCAGAACTGAAAGATATTGACGTTAATAATGAAGCAAACCACTGACTGCCAGATTCTGATAAACTATACTGTACCTCACTCCAGTGGAGCCACTTAAGGAACAAGGTGCTAATTAAACTTAATAAGAGTTTAAGCATCTGGTCCAAAGTATTTAAAATTTATATTTACAGTTGCCAGTGCCTAGAAAAACTCAAGTATAAAAGATTTGCATAGTAAAAGCCAAGTTTATGCACAAATAAATTGTGTTCTGGTAGATATGAAGAGAAAAACTGTCCTGCTAGGAAACCCAATTTATTTTTGTAGACCGAATTGCACATGCTACATTAAAACAACCCTTGAAACTTCCCTCTGAAAGAAACTAGTTAATAAAGTTGATCAGCACTTACTGATCATTACTTTGATAAGTGGTGCTAAGAATTGTTTGCACTTTATTTTGGATAATTTAATGTCTTTTTTAATAACGTGAAGAATTAATCAAATCCCTCTCCATCAAGAAATACCTCTATTCCTCGGAGTTCTGCTTCCTTTGGAATGGTTATTCCAAACCAGTGTGTACCAATTACCAGCAGAACAGAATAACAGAACAATCTACAAACAAAATAACAGAACAATCTACATTCTGATGAGTAAAAGGGTCATTCCTACTCTCTGTTCATCTTGATAATTTCCAGTGCTATGCAAATAGCCACAGACATTACCATGATTTATGTGGAAGAAGTTATCAGCTGAACACTGACTCCAGAGACATTATTTCTAAATGTAAGTGACATGATTAGAGGTAACGAACAGCAGAAATATGAAGACATTTGGTTTCCAGTTCTATATTAACACTCCCTCTACAATACTGGAAATGCACATGTGCATCGATACAAATACCTGATGTGATCAGACAAGTCTAGCGATGTAAATATAAGCCTTTTTTGATTATCTTATTTCCTCATGGCACTGGTGGCCTCAGTCCAGCTGAAGTTAAAGGTGTCTGTAATTTTCAGCACATCTGTAACTCTGTAGTAGTCCTTAGAGGGTAAATTACAACTTGTAGTTATTTTTCCACATCTGCTGTAAATAGTATTGCAGTAACGTGAAAACAAAATGATTCATACAAAAAGTTTGTGTGTTTTTTGTTTCAGCTCACCATACTATTAAGTATCAGTACAGAGGCCTCTTTCTCCTACTTTCCACCTCTGCAATTGATGCCTGCAGGATTTTAAAGGAGCATTGATGGGAGACACAGTATGAAGTAGTTAGCACACTGTAAATTGAAATGCCAGCTTTATTTTGCAGCTACATCCCTGTATAGATAGGACTCCTGTGTCTCCTTGAAGAGGTAGAAATGCTCAATACCTGTGGACGTGAAAACCAACCAGAAATGTGGAGTGAGGCAATGTGACCACCCAAAAGAATACTCTGCCTGTTGGTCAGAGGTCAGGATGCATGACCTGAATGCTAATGACAAACGAGACTGAGATGTTGACCAACTGGACAGTAATTTTCATCTTTAAACTGCAATGATTTCTTAATACTAATACATAAGCTAGGTCTCTTTGAAAGCATCTGTTTGGCCTGGCTTCTTTTGGTTGTTTAACACATTCAGTGATAGAGTGGTCATGTAAATTATATTACTAGCAATACTAGTATATGCAAATCTGCTCATATGAAGCCTCAGCATTTTCAGAGACAGAGTCTGGTGCACTTAGACCTCATCTGGTTAGGAAATTTACACTGTATGTTGTGAATCATAGCCTGCACCTGCAGTTCAGATTCTCCTTATGCTGTAACAGAGTCTGGTTGCAGCATTCTAGCTTTGAGCAATCTGGAAATATTTTGGGAAGATCACAACATAAAACATGGCTGTCAAATGGTAGGATTTTCAACAGTTTGCTGCCACGGGGTCTGTGTTTCTGCTATCAAAATGACACAGTATAACAGGACTGACCATATGAGATGTCAGAATATTAAGCAAGTTGAACAGAGGCTAAATAGAGAGTTTCAAATAGAGCAGAAGGTGAGGCAAGGTTTTGATATTCATCACCCTTTGGGCTCACTGTCTTCAGAATAGAAGTGTGGTAGGATATTATTAGTCAGCATGAGTAACCCAAATACTGGATGTAACTTCGTGGAGCTGCATGTTGGCTAATGTGAGGTGAAGAGATCAAAATTGGAAGACCTTCCTGAGTAGAGAAGTGACAGCAAATCACAGAATCATAGAATGCTTTGGGTTGGAAGGGACCTTAAAGATCATCTAGTTCCAACCCCTCTGCCATGGGCAGGGACACCTCCCACTAGACCAGGCTGTTCAAAGCCCCATCCAGCCTGGCCTTGAACACTTCCAGGGATGGGGCATCCACAACTTCCCTGGGCAACCTGTTCCAGTGCCTCACCACTCTCACAGTAACGAATTTCTTCCTAATATCCAATCTAAATCTCCTCTTTTTCAGTTTAAAACCATTACCTCTTGCCCTATTGCTACACTCCTTGATAAAGAGTCCCTCCTCATCTTTCCTGTAGGCCCCCCTTNAGCCGCTGACCACAAGTCTGAGTGTGGCCAATTCCTTATCCACCAAATGGTCCATCCTTCAAATCCGTGTCTCTCCAATTTAGAGACAAGGATGTCCAGCAAGGCAGTGTCCAATGCTTTGCACAAGTCCAGGTAGATGATGTCAGTTGTTCTTCCCTTATCCACCAACGCTGTAACCCTGTCGCAGAAGGCCACCAAATCTCNGCCCAGAATGTGGTTTGCTTTCTGGGCTGCAAGCATACATTGCTGGCTCATGTTGAGCTTCTCATCAGCCAACACACCCAAGTCCTTTTCCTAAGGACTGCTCTCAAGCCCTTCTCCTCCCAACCTCTATCTGTGCTTGGGATTGCCGTGACCCAGTTGCAGGAGCTTGCACTTGGCCTGGCTGAACTTCATGAGTTTCACACAGGCCCGTCTCTCAAGCCTATCAAGGTCACTCTAGGTGGAATCCCTTCTCTCCAGTGTGTCAACCGTACCACACAGCTTGGTGTCGCTGGCAAACTTGCTGAGAGTGCACTCAATCCCACTGTCCCTGTTGCCGACAAAGATGTTAAACAGCATCGGTCCCGTACCAGGCCCTGAGGAACACCACTTATAATTGGTTGCCACTTGGATATCAAGCCGCTGACCACAAGTCTGAGTGTGGCCAATTCCTTATCCACCAAATGGTCCATCCTTCAAATCCGTGTCTCTCCAATTTAGAGACAAGGATGTCCAGCAAGGCAGTGTCCAATGCTTTGCACAAGTCCAGGTAGATGATGTCAGTTGTTCTTCCCTTATCCACCAACGCTGTAACCCTGTCGCAGAAGGCCACCAAATCTCTTGGGCATGATTTGCCTTTAGTGAAGCCATGTTTATTGTCACCAGTCACCTCCTTATTTTCCATGTGCCTTAGCAGAGTTTCCAAGAAAATCTACTCCATGGTCTTGCTGGGCACAGAGGTGAGACTGACTGGCCTGTGGTTCCCTGGGTCATCCTTTTTTCCCTTTTTGAAAATGAGGTTTATGTTTCCCCTTTTCCAGTCAGTGGGAACTTCACCAGACTGCCACGACTTTTCAAATATAATGGAAAGCAGCTTAGCAACTTTATCTGCCAGCTCCCTCAAGACCTGTGAATGGATTTCATCAGGTCCCATGGACTTTTGTACCTTCAGGTTCTTTAGATGGTCTCAAACTTGATCTTCTCCAATAGTGGGCTGTTCTTCATTCTCATAGCCCCTCTTTTTGCCTTCTGCAACTTGGGCAGTGTGGTTGGAGCCCTTGCTGGTGAAGAACAAGGTGAAAAAGTCATTCAGTACCTCAGGCTTCTCCATATCCTGGGTGGCCAGGTCTCCTGTTTCCTTCCAGAGAGGGTCCACATATTCCCTAGTTTTCCCTTTATCTCTGACATACATATAGAAGTTTTTCTTCTTGTCCATTATGTCCCTGGCCAGATTTAATTCTATCTGGGCTTTAGCTTGCCTAATCTGGTTCCTGGTTGCTTGAACAGCTTCTCTGTATTCCTCCCAGCTGTCCTTGCTTCCACCCTCTGTAGACCTCCTTTTTGCTTTTGAGCTTGTCCAGGAGCTCCTTCTTCATCCATTCAGGCCTCCTGTCTTTTTTTCCCTTTTCTTGGGATACACCACTCCTGAGCTTGGAGGAGGTGATCCTTGAATATTAACCAGGTTCCTTGGGCCCCTCTTCCCTCCAGGGCTTTATCCCATGATGCTCTAAACATTTGAAGGTTGTGCATGGTAGATCCAAAAACTTTGTCAATAGGTTGTTGCAGGTCTTGTCGTTGACAGCCAGTGTTATCAGATGGACAGGTTAAGTCGGAGATCTATCAAGAAGAACTATGAGACAGATCAGATATGGACTGTATTCCATTAATTGAGAAACTAAACTTGAATTACAGGAGAAATTACAATAATGAAGCATTCAATTTCTAATGCCAGTTATGACAGTATTACTGCTGAATCAGGTTTCAAGTTATTTTCAAGGTCAGAAAAGCCCTAAGAATTAATGCCCAAACAGATGTCATCAAGTCAGATTATTTACAAGTTCAAGTTTCAGGCAGATCATTGACGCACATGTTTAAAAGAGTTGGCACTATTTCAGAGCCTAGAGGTACTCCTTTGAGTTAAGGTTTGCAGAGTGCCATTCATGAGGACTTCTGAGCAGTGGTTGAAAAAAATAAGCCCCAGATTTAAGTGAACTATTTGAGACAGTTTCACTAGAGCATCAGTGAGCAGTAGGTACTGTGTTTGTAGGTGGAAGTCAGATGCAGGTATCGCATTTTACGTTTTTCATTAGTTTTCAGTGTGGGCTGTCAGTGGAAGAACTTGATCATACATACTGCAGTCATAGTGGAAATCATCTAGCTCTGCAATGAGAAAGATGCATATCGTTGACAAGATCCATTGAAGGATAAGATATCCTCATGCTTTGTAGCAGACAACAAGCAAGGTTGCAGCATGGTAATTACCCTTGTGGCGTAGCTGCTACCTGGTTTTTGTAGGCTGCTCATCCTGTATTTAGCAATTTGGGTCTGAGTGTAAGGACCAAGATATTTCAGGAATTGCCTCGCAGAGGTAGCAGGTTTTGAGTTCTTGCGTGTTTTCTCTAATCTACTCATCAAGATACACATTCTTTACTACTAATGTATGCAATATTAATGTATGGAACGAATTAGATGTGACGTAACTTAGAGGATGCACTAGTAATCTCAGCTTTATCTGTGTCGTCTTGGTCACCACCCACTCAGAGGTTAATGCCCTCTGTAGGGCTTCTAGAGCATTTCTCGTCTTGTTACCAATGTCTCACAAGGAGAATCTCAACATGTTAGTTCTGTTAAAATTAATGTCAGGAATATGGATAGGGAGAGAGCTGAAAGTAAACAAAAGACCAGGGCCAGCATTCTTTTTAATTATGTTTACTTTTCCCCATATGGAAAGAGGTAGCACTCACCATCTATTTAAGTCACTTACTAACAGCATAATTAATAGGGCTAGGTTAACCTCGACTGTGAATTTCCATTGGAAACTGGATGCCAACGTTTTTGAAGTTCCTTTGTTACCATTTGAATGGCCCTGTAGAGGGAGTGCTTCCAACTTATTTAATGAGATGATCAGTCCTTTCAATTTATTCTGATTTATTTTATAAACAGAGAATACTGTATAGACTAGAATGATGTGGGATTGTACTAAGTAAGAGGATATCATTTGCATGTAAAAGGATTTTTATCTTCTAAACTCCTCTCTTGAGTCCACTTGTTTGTTCAGAATACAGTCCTGTCAGACTGAGGTGACAAGAGACACTCCTGAATAGTTCCTTGAAAGACACTAAAAAAGGTAGGAGGGAAAAGAATGTTTATCAGGGTATTATACGTGGAACTACTTCACACATGGCCATACCTGACCATATATATATCTCTCAGGTGCTTCTGAGTGGTCCGAGAAAGGTGACTAAAAACCACAAGGCTGCTGTCAGTCAGTCTGAATTCACTCTTCAGGGATCTGCACTTCCATGGGAAAATATTGATGGGTCCAAAACTGGAGAAAACTCATCTCTGTAAATGTGTGCAGCCGGGTCAGTCAATCAAAACCTTCTTCTGTTTAGAGAAAAATGGCTGCACAGGGACTCTATAATGTGGGTGGGATACTAATATTAATCAAGTGATGGTTATCTGAAATTTTTAGAAAATAAATCTAACCTAATTAGCTTGAGCCCTATCACTCATGACCTCATCAAACTTTTTATCAAATACAGCCTGAAATAGTTTTATATGAGGAAGACAGGTGAGTGTCTGCTATGGTTCTGCACAGCTTTTTCCACTTTAAGGACAAATTTGAAGGCTTTTCTTCCAGGTTGTTGTAATCTTTTTGTACCTTCACTATATAACTGTTTACCAGCTCAAAGCTGAGAGTTTCCTTTAAGATTTGATGGACTTCTGCAGGTGCAGAAACAAAGCTAAGGGCTTTGGTACTGCTCTTTTCCTTCAAAGCCTTGTTTATCTCCTCTGGTTGAGGATAGATAAGACATACCTATAGCTCTGACGTGGGAGTCTGCAGTTGTTACAATGCCACCCATTTCCTCTATGCTATGTGGTGAATCATTTTTGTAAAATGCTAGTCAGAATTTCAGAAACTGGTCAGTGATCGCTTTTTGGTTAGTAATTACTCACCTTTAATCTAATGCAAACAACATTATTTTCAGACCTTTTGGGTTCTCACCTTTACTCTGTATGGAATAAGTTTGCATTGCTCAAAGCCCTGCATGAATGAGTTAAAAGAAAAAAAAAGGGGCAACTTCAGGTTGGACGGAGAGAAGCCAATTTACTTCCTGATAATGCTAAACTGCTTGTGTAAGATTTTATTGGGAATGTCTGTTTGAGAAGTCTGTTATCAAGCATTTCCCCAAATATCTGACCTGATCCCACTGGTCCTCCTCCTCCTTACTGAGGACAGAACAGTGCCTGATCCTTGTAAACCATTTATTTCAAAAAAGAAAGAGTGCTCATCTGCATCTTCCTACATGCTGAGTTTTTCTGAAAAAGAAAAAATTGCAGGATCCATGATGAATAATAAGAGATTATAGATAGCTTAATTTCATTATTAGATATTGAGTCCCTTTTATATTCAGGACCATATTCAGGAATGGTGCAGGGGAAGCTATCTGTGAATAGGCAGAAATGAGAAGCGGGAAGAAAACCAGGTGTTTTTAAGAGAACAGTAACATTCTCAGATAATGGCTTATAAATATTGTTTTGAACAAGACTTTAGCTTATCAAATCCCCTTGTGAGAGGCAGGTGAACTGAAAAGCTTCTCCAATAGATTAAAACTAGCACCGCATTATTCAGACATGAATTTCCTTTTGAGTTTTCACTTTACACAAATAGGCTGCATGTTTCCAGATTTACAGTAAAGCCCAGTGCTAGAAAAACGGTTGAGACACAGTGAAATCGCATGAGGAAGGCTGAAAGGAGGGTTGAAAGTAGCACGTAGCTGAATTTGAAATGTCATCAACTAGAAAATTCTGCCTCAATTTTCCACTACATATTGCCACTGCGCAGGGATGAAAATGAGGCAGGACGGGTGGAGCAGTCAGGCTTTCTAATGCCGCTTTGCTGCCAGGAACTGTAGAGGAAGAAGGGAGAACTCAGGCAAAGCAAGTGCATTTGTGCTGTGGATACTCATTACCCACTAGCAGCAGCTGCTGAAACTGGTCCTTGTTTTCTCTGTCTGGAACAAAGAGCAAAAATCAAAGTTTAATCGAAGTCAGTTCCCTTTCCCTACCCATTTGCTCTTCCACCTGCTCCCTCTGCTGGTAAATTCAAGGAGACCTAAAGAAAGGAAAATGAGAGATGAAAAGGAAGACAAGATGGCGGGCTTACTCTTTACAGTTTGACGATGAACCAAAAAACAATTTTAGTGCAACAGTAACCCGTCTTTTACAATACTTCATGTCATCTTGTCTTCATTATCTTTGGGGGGAGGGGGCATCTGTTGTGGTAATACTGGATCTTTTTCAAACCTTTTCATAAAACAAAGCATCCTGTCCTCCTTTTTAAGTTTAGAAGTTTCAGGAAAGAAAATATGGTAATATGGTAAGCCAGTTCCTGACTTCAGTGTTGGCTTTTCATGTGTTGAAATTCATCCTCTTTTCCATCATGTTCGTAAAGCACATCATGGAAAATCACCACCACTTGTCTTTTCTATGTCATAATTGAATCTTCCTTTTTTTTTTAAAGGATGAAATTCTCATTGCTTTTTAAAGTCTTAAAAACAAATCAAGGTACTTGGTGCACAGGAACAGTGGCTGTCCTCTTTCCTACAGGTGAATTTTCACAGTAGAGCTATCACAAAATGGATCCGTCCCACTTGCACCTTTCTCTCCAACACACTCTCTGTTGCGTGTCCCATTCCCTCCTTTGAGCAGGCTCTGGCATTCCTCCAGCTGCAGACTGAACCAATTCATCTTCCCTAAACAAACAAAAATTTCATTTTGGTTTTTGCTAGCTTAACTTTATCCCATTTTAATGAGGTGAATCAGCTGAGCACAAGGTCAGAAGACGGCCAGAGACAGTTCCAGCGATGGGGCAGTGGTGTGCAATGAACCATTAGATCTACATAAGCAGTATGGTGCAACTTCCACGCCAAGCTCTGGTGGAAAGAGACAGTAAACTTTGCTGGCATACAAAACTCATTCAAGCTTCTCTCCATGTAAGCATTTGATCCTGTAATAGGCTTGGGATGAAATGTAAGGCTCTTGGAACATTTTGATTGAAGCTAGCTGCTGGTAGCATTAGTTGATGAGAAGTCTGACTAAAAAAAGGCATAAAGATCTCTTGCTCTCCCTCACTAGCTCCTTCTACTAGAGTTTGTCAAGCTACATGTTATGTTAAAGATACACTATTGTTGTTACTGAGGTCTCCCAGCTAACATCATGGTTCTCCTTCCTCATGGTTCTCCTTTTTTTGCATCACATCTGAAAGATGATAGTTCTCAAGCTATTTCTCCCTGATCTTTGCCCAATCTCATTTTGCCTCAATAGTACTCTTTCTGGTGCTGCTTCTGAAGTCTGTGATGCTGCTTTTCACAAGGAGGTTCTATTTTCAGCTCCCCTTGTTCTCAGTGACCAACCATGCATGATCACTTACTTAACACTTTTTTACCTCAGCAACATACTCAAATATTTTCTCAAAGTAACTTTTGTCATAAAGGACCATGAGAAGGGCAGATGTTTCTTGTTCAGCTATCTTGACTACAAAGGACTGAATTACAGCCCCTTTTTTCTTTTCTTTTTTTTT
>VXBO01011016.1:39148-156067 GCA_013400135.1 Rhinoptilus africanus | reverse complement strand
TTTTTTTTTTTTTTTTGGTGAATCTGGCAAATAAGGAACTCTCTTAACACTCTTAATAGAAAAGGGGAGGATTGCAGAGAAGAATTTGATTGGTGAAAGATGAAGAATATATGATTCAACTGTAAGAATTTGTATGGATTTTTGGAGGCAGAGAAGAGAGCTCTGGAGCTCTGCAATTACTGTCTGCTTTGTATCAAATTACTATGTGATTCCTGAGCATCATGTTAATCTTCAACATAATAGCTAGGAGAGTATGGAGAATACTGGAGAGTTTAATGTACAACATAGAGCAGAGCATGAGGAGAGTGCCTTTAAAATTTGCTTTCTGCAGACATTATATCACCTAAATATTCTTAGACAGCAAACGTAAAAGGACACGAGAGCAATCAAAGTTAATTCTCTTTTACATTTAAACAAAATGACTCATGGAAAATATTTTCTATGTGGAATAGAAAGCTGTCTGGAAAAATGATTTTGTGCTGTGAGGAGCCCTGTACCGGATATGCATTATTATGGATAAAGCTGTCATCCTACATGTTGCCACCTGTGTTAGACACATCCGTGATTTAGTGATAATTGACATCAATCATTTTAAGCAAGCCTATAAATTTACATTTCTTTTCTATCTCTTTTGTTTATAAATAAATAGCTGTAGCCTTACATGGAACCAGAACTGCTACTGAGTTCCAGTGACTAGTAGGGTATGTGTTACTTTATCACCTATTTTGGGGTATTTTCAACATTCTTTTTTTCAGTTTTCCCAATTGGCTACATATCTTCATTGCATCAGCAACATCAAATTATGGCTGTATTGAGTTTCTTTACCCTAAATCTTTTTCTGCTTTTAGATTTCCTTTGTGAACTTCTTATAGTGTGTATGTTACCTCTGTCCCCATTAATTCAATACAGGTGGGATTTTTTTATTTGTTTTTACTTGAGCAGTTTCTCCACCTTCTCTCAGTACATGTTTATTATTTCCGCCCTCTTGTTGATCCAGATAAGCTATTTACTGTATGCCCCACCGTATAGCAACTTCTAATTAGCATACGTTTTCTAATGTTGAATTCATGGCTATCAGGAAGATGAAAGGATGAAGCTAACAAAATTATGACCATCTGAGAAGTGATTAAACAGGAAACTCCCCTGCATTGTGATTGAAAGGAAATGAGTGGGTGTCAGCCTAGTGAGTTGTTCCATATGAATCAAGCTATAATGGGTCTGTTTTTCGTGTGTCTTAAAGGAGGACTCAAACTCATCCTTTAAATCTCCTGTCTGTTGACAATTTAGAGCAAAGTAAGATCACACCCCTGCACTTTTAGCCATCAAATAAAAGTTGACATAGATGTGGAGCAAACTGATGAAAAAAGAGCAAAGAATTTTTCATGGTCCTTAATACTTCTGCTGAGCAATTGCAGTCTCGGCTTATCAACTACTCTTTCCTTCCTCTAATTGTCTGATGTAATAGCCTCTTGTCCTAAATTTCTTTTGTAGCTCATCTATTTCAAACCTACAATCTATAGTTGACCTATTTCTCCTTTTTCAATCTCAGGTGGAGAACATTTTCCTTCAGTATTTTTTTTTTATTTTAGGTCCTAAATAATATGCAAAGTTTTCCTACAATCTGAGCTTTAGCCTTTTAGTAAATTTTTCCTTCTTATAATACAGGATCAGATTGATTAATTTGATTGCTTTCCGAATTAACTTAATGCCCAGTATTTAGGGATCCCCCTGACAAGCTGTCTCCACCTTTTAAAACAAAATGTCCCTTTTGAAAGATCACAGCAATCTAAAGAAGCCCTTGGAAGACATTTGTGTAGGATAGGTTCACTCATCTGGAAACCCATACTCTTTCAAATTGAAATGATTCTTGAATGAGTGTCATTACTGTGGATGAATACAATATATAAACATAAAAACTTAGGTGTAAAGAGAGAATCCATGAGCAATCCAAAGATTGCTGGAAATGAATACATTATTAATAAGCGGTTAGCTGTTCAGGTCAGTCTATCCTGACCTATGTATCATTTATAGTGGCTTACAAACTCTTCTCTTCCTTTTACACATCATCACTGGTCTTAATTGCAATGCTCTGTTTCTTTGCCTTTCAACAATCTCCTTTAAACAAAGCAATTACTATTATAAGTTACTCAGAGAAAAGATAGTAATCCAATGAAACATAAAATAAAGCGTGTGTTGGCTATGTTATCAATATTAAGCTGATCTTTTGTTGTGGTTTTGGCCAAACTGGCCAATGATCAGTGACAGATGCTCTCGCCACACCTCTTGGACATGGAGAGGTGGAGGAGAGATAAAGAGATTTACAAGTTCAGAAGGAACTAAACTACTTTAATGAAATATTAATAATAAAACAAAAAGGAAATAATGAAATAGATACAATATATACAAAACTGTATCAAGGTCCCCAGATGACATCACTGGCAGGCACTGGGGAAGTCCCAGACTGGACTCAGCGATGGATGGGAACTGGGTTCCAGACCTGAAGTCAGGAGCTTATGGATCAGGATCAAAGGCAGATCAACAGACAGGGTCCTCTTTGGACATCAGCCATGGAAGAAAGAAAGATGACCCTTTGATCCCTCAGCTTTTATACTGAGCAATTGACCCCTGATAGCCAACTTTGGGTCACCTGTCCTGTCGCTTCTCCCTGCAGGTGGGACCCCGCTACGCTTTTCCATTTCCAACCCTCCAACAGGGCAAATAACAAAATGAGCTGACCTTGGTTGGTATAGCAATAAGTACAAGCAAGAGCCTCTCTGCATACTCTTCCCTGGCACTACCTATAAACATTGGTCTTATCACTCTGAGAATGAACACTTTTAAGCACAACATGCTGTTAATTTCAGAGAGCTAGAAGAGGCCTAGCTAAGAAGTAAAATTGCTGAGCAAAAAGTTGGTTCTGTTTTACCTCAAACCAGTATATCTGTACATGTAGATATACACAAAGAAAAGACTTGTCACTAAATTTCAAACTGCAAAGCTGGACACAATTTCTTTTCTTATTTCCTTCATCTGCAACAAATACAGGAACCTAACTGTGGCTTGTGTAGTCCAGTCAAATGAGAAGAACACATATTTGGATTTATTCAGCATTCTACATGTTTAAATGCCACACATTGAAAATGAGGTGCTCCTTGCTATTGTTCTGAAGCATCATTTAACTAGATTTGATCTTTGACAAATAACATTTCTTCCATCGTCCATAAAAAGCATATACATTGTGAAAACACTCTCCCTCTGAAGGACAGATGGAGATAACATAAATAGCGGGATAAACGCCAGAGGTTCCAACATCTGCAGTTAGTGGAAGACCTGGACAGTGCATTTTTAAGCAATGTGTTTTAAAATGAGATTGTGATTGGGATGAGATACATGTTGGCAGGAGCTAATTCCCAGGAAAAAAAGTATCTTTCAGTTTTAAGAAAAATAAGTTTGTCATGGCTCTCTTTGGCTTTACACTTGGAGAAATATCCAAAACATGCCAGTCAAACTCTGTTGTCATATGGCAGGAAAATGTGTGCTCTTCTGAAAATGGCCTACATCCAGGTAGGCCCCAGTAGACAGTGATTTACAGTCTGAATTTTACCTGAATGTGAGCTGGATATTTTAGTAAAAGCAATCAAGTCATGTCTTTGAAGGCAGGATTTCCCAGGCTGTACAGAGACAAACTGGTTCTACTGGTTCCTGTGGCTGGTGCTCTCAGCCCATACACCTCCACCACACCCATTCCAGGCTCCCTGCACCTCTGAAACACAAACAGAGCAGGTGAGATTTTATCTGCTGAGATATTATCAAAAACACTGGATTTCGGTCCTTCAAGTCTCTGGTCTCTATTACCGTGGAAGTAGGATTATTTGGACAACTATTGCTATCTGCAGAAATGTTCACATTCTCAAAGTGACCTCATCTTTTTTAACACAGTGATTGTTTTCTCTGAAAATATGGATACATTTTTTAAAGACTAATATTAATCTCCAGTTTAAAAACAGCCTTGGATCACAGAACAGAGACAGTGCACTGAAGGGTTTGGTCACAGCCTGCCAAATTTTGTTACACAAAGTACAAGTTCACTCAAAACACATTTTCATACAGGCTGCTCTCCTGATCAGTCTTGTTAATTCATTGTATGGACTGTCATTGTTCATCAGCTACAAAAGTAACTCAAGAAAGATTCAATATGATAGGTTATAAACTGATTTTAAAATATTTACTATAAAAGGCAAATCATCATCAAGCAGTTACTGATAAAATCTGCACATTTCACAAACTGTGGGGGAGTGCTGAATTATAATAAAGACTGAACATCAAGACAGTGACATGGGTTATTTGGTAAGCCAGCTGCAAGCAAACAGAATGTATTTCAGTACAGATATCTTAAAGGATATAGGCCATCCTTACAGAAGTTAGGACAATGGTATGGAAAGTAATGACTGGAAAAATTCAGCATTGCGAGTAATAATAAACTGAACAAATCTCCATAGTATGATGCGGTGCCTAATGGAGTTAGCACTGATGTAAGCATTGGTAGACTGTCTACCAAAATGCTGTCTATCCAACCAAAATATGCTCTTGAGAAAGACGTTAAATAGTTGCTTTGGAAAAGACACAGATGATTAAAGAAAGAGAAGCATGACTTACAGGGAGAGATGCAAAAAGCTCACTGATGCAGAGGTACAGGAGTGATTTGATTGCTGTCTGTGGAGAATATAGGCTAGAAGGCAGCTCTTATACCTAATGGGCAAAATGTAAGATGATCTGATGTTGAAAGTCACAGTGTGAAATAAAGTGAAAATGTCTTGGGATAAGAAAAATCAGCACCAAAACTTCTAAGTAAGAATCGTAAGTGATCTTAATTTTACTGGAAATTTTCAAAGTGAGAATGCTCTTGGATTTGAAGTAGGAATTATAAAATTTCTAGCCTTTTGTGGTACAGGGAATAATTAGTTCAATATTATGTTTTACAGTATTCCTTTCTGTGTTTAAAATCTATGAAGCTATGTTTTTGCAGATGGATCTACTCAAAATATGATAAACATTTTGAATAGCCTGATAAATACATAACCAGGTATTCATTGAAACAAAAAAGTAAGAGGTCTCTAATCACTTTTCTGCATTCACCATTAATTCTCCATGAGCTTGAGTATATTGAAAAGTGCCTTGAAAATATGTTGTAAAAATTATGACAATACATCTTAAATTGCTCATCAATCACTGTAATATAACTGAAATGAAGATGATTTCTACAAGGAAATATTCTTAAATATTTGTCTTCTAGTGAAATACTACTCCATAAAAGCACTTACATTATGCACTAGTGACATTAACCTATGTTTACCCAAAATTTAAATGATTAAGCAGTAGCTTAGACTGCAAGGTTATGGTCACAGTATGAGCACCCAAACAACATAAACTCAGCCAGTTAAGCTTGTCATAAAGACTTGTCATAAAGGTGATGGAAAAGACTATATAGTAAAAGAAATCTATGGCTAGGTCTGATTAATATTTTTGACAAAGTGTTCTGTTGAAAAATTAAGCTTTGCTGTAATGAGGTTCTTTGTAAAACTTTTTATATTTGTTATGAACCTGGCATGTAGGCGGGCTGCTCTTGCAAAGCTGAAGATTTGGCAACCTTGGAAACCTTGATCACAGTCTATTATACCTATAAAAGAAGCCAAAAATTTGATAAAAGATGGCTCTTCTCAACTGAATACAAATTCAGGGCTTATCGACAGAATAAATGTACTCATGTCAATACACTATCTCCCCTCATTTTTACATTCTGAAAAATGTGAACAAAGGAATCGGCCAGATACCTCTGAGACTTTTAGTTTGAATGCAATACTGTATAAAGTGCTGGAAAATACTTGAAGGAAAGAATAATTAAAGCCCTGAAGGCAAATGCAAAATGGGATAATCCTGGATTTATCAAACACAGATAGTGTTATGCTGAAATCTTTTTGGATAAGGTAATTGACCTTTTACACAGGGACAATGCGATAGCCTGAATTTTCATATGTGTCAGAGCAGCACCAGTTGTAGTGTGAAGGCAAATTATTACTGAAGTGGAAATGATGAGGATTACCGCAAGAACTGATTAGGTCGATAAGGCACTGACTAGTGTGAGACTGCAATACGTGAAAAGAGAAGTTCTCAAGACGAAGGTGGCAATCTGTTGACACTTCCTCACAGAACAGTCTTGAGACTTATCCTACCCTTTTAAATCATTTTCAGCTTAAGGACAAGTGGCAGAAATGGCAGCGGGTTCCATAGCACAAAGTCATGCATGCATGGGATATTAAGCCAGCCAGAACTTTGGAGCAGATCTGCCTTGGCATCCTTTTTGTAATGAGCTCTCCAAAGTAGAAAGAAAAAGACTTTTAATCTCAAAAGTCCAGGTTTTACTTGCATATACACTAGAACTGTTTGTGTTTTAAGCAAAGACAGCTCAGTGGCTGAGATGCAACAGAAATAAAAAAGAATTTATAAACAACTCCCCTCCTGCCCACAGTAACTTTGTTGGCTGGATCCTTCCTTCTAGTTGTGATTTCAGTCCATTGAGTGGCTTTCTGGGTTGCAGAAACTCTGTGTGGTCCTCTCGCGGACTGCAAGAGGAAGGTAGAGAGCTCTAGCCTTGGCTCCGCTCCCTGCTCCTTAGAAAGCACTCTCACAGTTCCTCTGCTGCTCTGCAGGATTTTTTTGCCTCTTACTCTGCCAGCCGCACCCTGCTGTCAAGGAAGCATCTCTCCTCCAGGCAGTTGCGCCAGGGTAAGAGCAGTCTCCCCTTCTCCACAAGGCCAGCCTGACTCAGTCCCTTCTTCTTTAAAGGAATATGACATACCAGCACAAACTGCTAAAAATACCATCCGCTGCAGGGAACCAAGTGAAAGAAAAAAATCTCAGTGTATTAGTAATTGGAGGGTGAAGGCTGATGACCATTTTGAAGCAGCTGTGAAATGCAGTATTAGGATGCGGCGGCTGAGGTACTTGTAGTAGAGATAGGGATGCAGGAGCTGCAATGTACAAAACACCAATAACACCTTTTTAGCAGTATTACATACAAGTTTTTACCTGTGTTCAGGAAAAGGAGATTCAAATGGAATAGCAGCAAAGGCAGGA
This sequence comes from Rhinoptilus africanus, assembly GCA_013400135.1. NCBI lineage: Eukaryota > Metazoa > Chordata > Aves > Charadriiformes > Glareolidae > Rhinoptilus > Rhinoptilus africanus. The sequence goes on along the minus strand of VXBO01011016.1, from coordinate 148,933 downwards.
AGACCAGAAGAGAATTAAAATATGTTACAATAGATATTAAGAAGGGAGAAAAACTGAAGAATAACATCATTAAAAAAGCAAAGAACTTCAGATAAAAAATGAGAAAAAAAGGTCCTAGCAGATTTCTAGGGTATGGCTTGGAATGACCTCCTAAGCAACAGTAGTGAGGATGAGAAGCCAATGATGCCTTAAAAATTGAACTTTAAGTGCAGAAATGTATGACAGAATGAGAAAATTTCTTGGGATAGAAAATTAAGATGCCATGTGTATCCAAGGTATTGGCATCTCCAAAAATCACCTATCTATCTGAGAGAAGCTGACTCACTATTTGTCTGCACTATCCTTACACACTAAGAATCTCACATCTTATGGCATCTCCCAGTTGCCTGTAGAGGTCAGAGAGTTGTGTGTTCTGGTCAAGTGCTCAGAAATAAGCCAGTGGTCAGATTTAGGGTGAAAGCAAAACATTTCACCTCAGACAGATTACAGGGAACATTGGCTTTGGGTGTCTTGCCATTGTCTTTTGGGAGGGCCCTTCTCTGCCTCCCAGCCCCTCTAGGAGTTTTGTTTAGGAACTACTCTACTATTGCAGGGTCATAGCAGTGATGATAGTGTTGAGTTTTGTCCTGCAGTACATTGTAGCTGTGGATTACCCCAAGTTTTACATTTGTCACGAGGTTTTGGGAAGTGTTTGTCTTGTATTGTAGTTAACAGAATTCTACTACTGTGGAACTTTATAAAATAGACATGTACTGTACGCTTACTGTGACTGTGATGGTGACTGATGACTCTTAAATTCTTGTTCCTGGATGATACTCTGATTTGTGAACAAAGATGTTTACACAGAGAGTAAAACTAGAGAAACTGATATACTGATAAGAAGTGATATACCATTAAGTCTTTCTGTGTAGGCAATACCTTGGTGGAATTTGGATCAGTGCAATTTCCAAACTCAATAGTCCTTTGTCTATGTGTTTAAAACAAAACAGGAATCATGTATCTGTGCATCTGTCTGGAGTGACAATTGCTTTCAACTCGTCTCTCAGCTGAAGCAAAGGAATGGAAATAAATCAGAGAGTGTAAGTCAGAAAGGAGGAAGCACTGGATCCAGCAGCAGCAACATTTGGTGCCATATTGGAGGACTAAAAAAATACATATTTTTAACTACAGTCATTTAAAAAGAATTGGGGCCATCTACTATTCTCAGGACATTAATTATTAAAACTTACAAGAAACCGAAAGCACAATGGCTGATAGATTCTAAATTGTTACAAATCTTTTTTGTGCTCCCTCCTCCACTCCGATGCAAACAGCAGATCAGCATGTAGCAAAAAGGATTTCATCAGAATTACAGTGAATTTAAGGATAAATTTGCAGTTCTTGAATATAGGCTGAAAGACTTGAAAAGTTACTTCAGTATAATTTTGTAGTATCAGACCCACTTATACACAAAGTTGCATTTGTTTACCCACATATATGCTTTAAAATTTAGTTAAGTTCTTACAAAATCCCATGTGGGTATTCTTAATTAGATTTTAATCTGGTTTAAATTCATTAGAATTAAGTCAGTTCCTTGCAGGGTTTGCGGTTTTCAGCCATGTGCACAAAGGAATTTGCACCACTGTCACTAAATTAAACCATCGATTGTGGTTCAGTTGGTGCAACGTTTATGTATGGAAAAGCTCTCATTTATTGATCAGCCTGAGCTGCCAATTGTAGATCCAAGTCCAAACCTCAGTAAAATACTGGTATGCTGAAATGCTGGTCTAGGCCTATGTGTTTCTATAGGAAAGCATGTATTCAGTCGGTCCACGAAGCTCTCTTGTGTATTTTTGCAAACTCCTTTTGTGAAAAAGGTGATTCAGTCCATAACAAACCTATGGGCAACAGTAGATTTAAACAAATACCATAAAATTGTACAATGAGTCTGGAAGTACACATGTAAAATGCAGGTATAGCCATGCCATTGAATTTAATGGGTTACTACACGTTGCAGGGAGAACAGGCTAACCAATCTGACCACAGGATGTTCACAAATTATAGCTCTAATAAATTTGTATTGAGTGGATTCATCTAGACAAAAAGCAATATACAGGTAAAACCATACAGTCTTCATAAAATTGTTATCTTTGTATTATGATACATATTTGCTTCTGCAAGGAGAAAAGAACTACTCGGGATTTATGAACTACTGATGTTCATCCATGGGTAATGCTAGAAATAGACTGCTGGCGTATTAAAGAGCTTTATGTATAGTATTACTCTGTACATTTTGAGACTGTACCACTCATGACAACCAAAATTCAAAATGCAGTCAGTCACATAAAATGTATCATATTGTTGTTTGTAGCAGATGAAAAGATAAAAAATGGGCAAAAAGGCGTAATTTACGGGTAAAGAATTACAAGCATGCTTTTAAATCAAACTATTTTGCCAAAATGGCTTTAAACTACCAGAGAAAACAGGAAGACATTATCAGATATTACATATTATGAAGCATGAGCTTGGAAACTAGATGGAATAGGATATTCTGCTGTTCTAGGACATATTCTCACAACTGCATATGACTGAGCTGTAACTGGTGACAGGCAGATGGTACCATCCAGAAAGCCCTTCTCAGAGTAACAGCCAAGGTTATAAATGGGTCTGCACTAGAAGCCAAAAGTTAAAATAAAGTTACTTATGAACAGCCATAATTTCAAAGTTAGACATTCAGTATATACTGCAGGCATAAGCATATATATAGGAGTAAGACTTCCTCATGGGTTACCTGTGGTGACCTAAAGTTTGGCTTCCTCTTTGTAATACATTTAGTATTGTAGACAGACACTTTTTATGCCTGAGCAACTAACTTACTGGTATTTGCTACAGAGGCTTTCTATTTGCCAGGGGAATGATCTGAACTATCCTTTTGGACCAGACTTGCAAAAGTATTTCTCCTCCCAGAATTGCCTAAAGCCAATGGGCTTTAGGTGCTTAAGCTCTTCTGCAGAATAAGCTAGCTGCCTATTTGCATTATTAAACAGCTAAATACCCTTCTAAATGGGTCCTTAAGAGTTGCTTGGTCTGTACATGTACTCCTTTGATTAACCAAGGTTAGAGCTTGGTCTCCTTTAAACAAAATCTCTACTTGCAAGTATGTTGCAGTCTCTGTTAGCAGGAGGCAGTGTTCCCCTTCATTTGTTCCTTGAAAAAGATTCTAAGATTTTTTTTTGCTGTATAGCATCCCATCTTTGTCGGTGCTTCACTGAGCTGGCCAGAGCTTCCCGTTACAAATATGAACATATAGTGATGCGCAGATGGAGTCTACCATTGATTTTGCAGAACCATTGTTGTGTTACATTGAATAGTATGTCCTACTCAAATAGTCCAATACATGTAATGATTTTCGTTGGCAGGGCTTTATCCTCATTTGTTGTTGTTTCTGGGAAAACAACAACAACAAAAAACTTCCTGAGAAAAACTCAGTGCTAATTTTGATTGTGAGCTTTCATGCAACTCGAATGAGAAGAGCGAATTGCTGGCTGTCATCATCTCCAACCACAGACAAAGGCTACAACAGCCTCACATCACCATCTTGTAGTTTCAGTGTCTTGAGCTGTAGCTGAAGTCAGTTCCTGGTGCTTTCTAATTACTTGTGATTACATTATATGTCAGCCTCATATGCAAAGGTAAACTGATGAAATCACCTCACTCCAAAGAGCACAACCAGTGCAAATGTGGAACTGGATTCAGAAAGGATCAGACAAATTCATGGGGCAAGGAGCACGTTAAGCGCTGTGCACTGAATGCAGCCTTTGTCTCAGAAAGCTCCTAAATGGCTGACAGTCAGAAGGCGGGGGATTGTCGTGTGGGGAAGGTCACTCCTTATGTCCTTATCATCTTCTTATCCTTCCTTCTTGTCTTCCACAAGTAGCTGGCCCTTTCCATGGCAGAGCCCTGTTAAACTAGCAATTGATTTGGGCATTATGTTTGCATAATGTGACCTCAGGTCTCCTTGGAGACCTGAGAGCTTTCCAGGGCTATCAATCTTCAGAAGCAGTGTGTCTTTCATATTTTCTTTTTGCTTTCAATAGCTTGGGTTTTTGCTACATTTGCTATTCCTCAGCACTGCTTGATAAATGTTATAAAGTTTCACTGCCTTCTGGTAGGTTATTGTTTCCTTTCAGGAACACAGTTGGTCATCTGGGTTAAGCCATTTTTAATCTTTTGTTCTAAGTATTTCTGCAAAATCTCCCTTTTCCTTGTGTCCATATCACCTCACCCACAACTGGTAGCGTTGCTACAGGTCGAGGGGACAGCTTATTCGTGTTACTGCAGCCATGGTACAGTAGCTGCCTCTGCAATTCAGCTCCCATCAAACAGGTCACTAATCTCACCTCACAGTTGCAAAGGAAGCAGCTGAGCATATGCCATTTGCAGTACAAAAACTTTGGTACCTGAAACTTGTGGTACAGGTAGTGTCTTTTTTTGCAGTGAGTCTGTACTGTGGGGAAGGTCACTCCTTATTTGTGAACTTCATTTATTCTCTCTCTCTCTTCTTTGGTGTTTTTTGGGGTTTTTTTTTGTTTTGGTTGTTGTTTTTTTTGTGGTGGTTTTTTTTTTTTTTTTTTTTTTTGTCAGCTTCAGCACTGGGATATGAAATTAATCTCATATTCAACATCCGTAACATCCTTGCCCCTGGGCATGTTTCAGTCTTCTTTCTGTATTGCTTTCTATAAGAATTCTACTGGATTGTTGTCTCTCTTTCTGGCCAATTTGTTTCTGCTGCCTCCATGCCTTTGGCTTGAGTTGGCAGCTGTTGTTGATTTCTCCTCTGCAGCAATTTTTTAGATGAACTGGACTTGCATCCTATAAGAACGGAATCTTTAATACTTTAGAAGGAAAAGGTGAATAAGCCTCTTAACACTGAAATTCAATGCTTTTGGGAGTAAAAAAATGTGTATTCTTCTACAACATTGTGCACTTTTTTCTAGCACCTTCATCATACCGGTCAGCTGCCTAACCAGCCAGGCTTCATACTTTTCCCATTACCTTTTCTCAGGGAGAGGGAATAAATAAGTACATTTCTTTTCGCTGCCATTCACCATGTCTGCAGGCTCTGTTTTCTTACCTGCTGGAAACCCTTCCCTCCTGCAGCCTGAGCGTTTCACTCCCAAGTGCCAGGCAAGTAGCTACCTGGTGAACATGAGACAGAAGAGCAAGGGAAGTAGCCAGTAAAGTGCAGAGGTTGGGCGATCACCCGCTGCTCTGCTGCAATGACCTCAGCCAACAGCACTGCACAAGAGGGGGGATGGATTTCAAATGCTGCGGATCAGGAGAACAGAAAAAGAGGGAAACCAAACATGCCCCCTGCCTCTCTGAGGGGCCCGAGGTGCCCTTCCTACCAGGGCCAAGGTGAATAGCTGTAGCTACTACCTACACGCTCTCTTTCTCCCTCTCTGTCATGCATGAACCTGTTTGCTAAGCTCCCTTTCCTTCCCGCTTCACAGTGGATTCATTTCTGGTGCGTACACCCATCCTGGCCAGGGTGGGCCTACAAATGCAACAAGGTTTAGACCCAGGAAACTGTTTGTCTCACCAGAATTTTTTAAAAGTGTGGTGTAGAATTAAAACATATTATAACTTAACATGAGTCGTAATGCAGTGTAAAAGCTAAAAAAACACTATAATTGGGCCTTAAACCACATAAGTATCCCTGTAAATTCTTACTTAATGTCTTTGGAATCCACTCATAGTGCCTCTTAACTACTGCTCCAAACAGGACAGATTAAAGATAATTAGGGTAAGGTGGTATAATTAGATATAATACACTCACCAACAAAAATTCTGTAAGATTTTACAGCTGTGTAATTCTAGTTGATTTCAATAATATGGAACAGGATTTTGTATCAATGTAGGATTGATATGTAGATCTTCAGTGCTCTATGTATCACAAATATGCTTTATAAATCCAATTCTTTCCAGCCTTTTATATAAGCATTAATAAATGGTGTACATAGCCCTAATTCAAGACCCTAGTTGCATATAAGATGTCAAAAATGGCTATTTTAACCAACAGTCAAGTCCAAGTTCCCAGCTTCCCACTGAGTATTTTTCACTTAGCCATGATGATGTCCAGCATCTTCTCCCACAGAGCTGGTAACAAAATTCCCCTAAAAATACAGATAATCAATATATATATCATGTTGTTGTTAAAGATTAACTTTGTGAATACCTGGAAAAGAAAGATCAGTACTGCTACTTAATTATAAGGCATTTGATGCTAAAATGTCCCTGTTACTTAATTTTTGGTATTTGGAAATATGAATGTGAGATCAAGGCAGCTGCTCTCACTGATCCATTTAGAAGAATGATTCATTCTTTCTGAATTTATTAATTTACTGTCATATCCCCATAGGATATTCCTTTTTCCTGCTATACAAACTAGAGCTGTTGGGCAAGCCAGTCAAAATCAGAATTAGTCTTTGGTTAATAGTTACTTCATTAACTCTTATTGTAAGGAAAACACTCAAAAAAAAGGGGGAAATCTAGATTCTAGATCCAGCTGAGAGTCTTCTCACAGTTGTCAAGAATGTTGCCTTGCCTTGAAATAGCAGTTATCTTTAGGTGCAAGGGTCACTGTTTTTGTTGTAAGGATAGCAGAGATCTTAATTATAAAATTAGAGAAAAAGTGTAACAAAGTTAGATAAAATAAAGATCTTCTCACCCTTTCCTGCCCCACATCAAGTTGTTTTCATTGTTGACCAATACAGAAATAAACTAAACTCCTTGTTCTTACTTTTGCCAAATAGTTTGGATTTCCGCCTGTGCAGTCTATTGCTTTTTGTGTGTTTGACTACAAAAATCTGCTTTATGAATCCTAAAACATAAAACTGTCTTGGAGGAATTCTCCCAAGTCATTGCATTCATTGCCAAGATCATGGAAGGCAGGAAAAGTTCTGGACAATTATTTATGGTGAAACATAATCTCAGAGGATCAGTCTTTCATTGATTAAAATTATACATAGTTGTGAAAATAGATTAGTTGATTTTGTGAAAACTACCAGGCAAGATTTTTCTCAAAATTCACTTTGCACAAATCTATCATCCTGATAATGGAAGTCTCTGTTGTGGACGTATTATCTGAGACTACTCTGGGCAGTGCTTCTGAATAAAAAAAAATATCTCCCAGTGCCTTCAGATTCTGTTATTACATACGTTTTCAGACAACAGGGCCTCAAAAACATATTATTTTTTCCAGTCCCTTAGCTGTCATGATAAATCGATTAACTTGTAATAATGTCACCTACATGTGGTACTTAGAGAGAACAGCCCGAATTCAGAGCCTGCTTTCAATCTGTGGTTTGTACAGACATCACAGGAGGGATGCCTGAAAAAAGGATGGAAGCTATTTTTTTCCTTGTGTAGCTGTATTATATAATGTCTCTAACCTGGATCTGAAGACAAACTGTTGTTTAGCACTGTAGAAAAGTGCACCGAGGGAGACTTCAAGTGGCAGTTGTAAAATATGTGATGGGAGATCCGTTCCCAACATGTACTGAAACAGAAGTGTAAAATTAAGAAATAATGAAGTGGCTTGGTTCAATTTACAGACACAGTTCAAAAGAAAGCAAGAAAACGAACCCAGGACTTTCTCTTCAGAAATGCCAGTTACTGGGATTCCTCCTTGAGGCTGGTGCAGACCAAGTTCTGTGCTTTCTCCCTCGGCACTGCTTCTTGCTTTCCAGCCTATTCTCAACGACCAAGAATCCCTGTTACCTTGATGGGGTGGTCTTGCACCACTCTTGTAGTTTGCTCACAGCTGTGGTCATCCCAAGTGTACCTTATGAACAAAACAAAGCTACAGCTTGAGCTTGCTCTTCCTAAATGGAAATGCTCATGATGGGAGATGCGCCAGCTAAGCGCAGAAGCACAGCTGATGTTACTCTCCAGCACTGTGGGTCATAGCTAGCCTGCTTTTTGCCTGTCACAAAGCTGCCATTACCCCAAGGCTGCATGATATTACCCCTGGGCAAGCCCTGCTGAAATGGTGCTTGTTGTATCTTATGAGAGGTGTTTCCCCTGCAAGTGATGAGTAGACTAATCCTGCATTTTGGAATGTCAGTCATAACATCTACCTGTTGGAGGGTCATCTAGTTTTAACATGCAGTTACAAAATCAGGCAATAGAGAGGAATCAGTAACCAGGAATGAGCTCCTAAATGGTGTTATTTTCCAATCTAAGTAAACAATGCCAAATTATTTAGATTGCCAGGCGTATCCTTCACCAAAGAAATTCTTTCAGGTCTATCTTGAAGATAAGCTGCACATAGTACTGACCTGTTCTTACAGAACTGAAAAATAGAGTGTTCTCTGGGGCAAACCTAATTGTTATCAAACTCTCCAGCAGCAATAATGGGTTTGGGACAGACTATTTTACTCCTTGAACTTGCTTTCAGTCACAGTGTGAGCATTTTTCTAGGCAGCATTTCTGACCACCGATTGTCTAGCAGCAAACCCATCAGTAGCAGAGTCCCCATAGCCCTGGCCAGGGTACATTGTCTTGGATTCTGTGGCAAGTTTATTTAAAGTGATTTTCCTCCAGTATCTTTGGGCCAGTATAAAAAACCTGCAGAATGTGAACCTGCAATGCAAATAACATGAAATAGCTTCACTTCTGAAGAGTGATGGTGGTTATGCTCACTCTGATTTTTTAACAAATAGACTTTTCCTCTGTTTCATCTGGATTTAAATAAAAAGGGTGTAACCGTTCCTGGAAGAAAGCTCCTACAGCTCCTCTTTCATATTAAAGCTGCTGAACCTCTCAGATGCAGAGACACTGCTGTTATGTCTCAGTACCTGGAGCTACTGTGTCTTTTTTCAGCAAGAACAGGTCCAGCACATGTGCTGTTTCTGTACATGGCAAATGACATCTGGCATGCGAGAATGACTCACTGTCTCTTAGTTCCGTGACTCGTGGCCAAGTTCTGCTCTGAAATCCATGCAGTTCTGCTTGATTTTCACTACTGTCAGTGAGAACACAGTTTGGTCCTGAATGTTTTTAGGGTCACTGTCTGCTTGTTACTAGGTCTGGTTCTCTCCTGTTTTGTTCATGCTGATCTGTTGATTTGAGTGAAGTTGCCACGCTGTAATACAGTGGATTTGATTATCAGGGTCTAAAAACTAAAGAATACCTCCTGCTCTGTTTTTCATCTTGCACTGTTGGCTTCTTAGTGGTTTCTTTACAATTTCACTGAGGTGAGAGGAGAATCAAATCCTTAGACTGAATACAAACTTCTGCTGGTTCGTATATAACTCTTTACTCTGTGATATTTAAGTAAGTGACAACTCTTCAAATACTCCTTGCTGTCAGGTTGATTTCTGCCTTCAGACTGCTCGATACCTTATTCCCCAAAAAGCCTCACTTGGTTGATGGTATCTTGCACAAACAGCTCAGTCTGTCCACTGCCCTCCAGGGAGTGCTGAGAGATACAGACTGAACCAATATAAATAGGAGTCTTTCCACATTTTGAGGATGAAAAAAATGCTCTAGCCACTTTTTTTGGGGGGAAATGTCTGAGCTGGAGCATGTCATAAATCTCAAGTCCAGGTACATGCGTTGGCAGCATCCCAGCCTCACTTTAGAGTGTAACCTGTCCAGTTAGACACCATCTCTCCCACCCATTGACTTCCCAATGGCAAGGGAATGTGACTGTAATAGGCCAGAATGGAGCATTACTATCCATCCGAGTCTCCACCATGGAAAACGGGGGGTCAAGATGGCAGCACGTGTTCTGACACACTTCTGCTGCTTAGTCCAGGCAAAGGCAAATGTCTGCTTATTTCCCTAATGCAGAAAGGCAGTGCTTCTGCTGAAAAACTCATTTGTGAGGTTCAGCTTGCACTTCATTGGATGTAGCAGTATGATATCCTCCTTGTCTCTCCTAAAAGAGGAACTAAAAATTAAAGTAAGTAGAATTATTGTCAGGGAGACATCATGGTGTCTCACCAGTAGGAGAAGATCCTTTATGTCTTCATTCTCCCTCAGACACTCACTTGTGAGTGAGCCCATATAAATCTGTGGGACTTTTTGTGTAGTAAATCTGGCAGTACTGAGCCTGCTGTGACCAGATGGGCATTGCAGGAAGCTGCATACCTCAACAGTTTCTTGACCATAAAGATTAGAATCACAGTGAGTCAGCAGTGCTATCCCAGCCTCACTACCCTGACAAGGTATATCTTGCATATAAATTTATGAACTGCAAAGATATACTTTGGTCTGCATCAATGACTTACAAGAGCTGGTTGAAACCCTGCCTTTCATTTCTCTCGGGAGGTTCTGACATTTCCTAATTTGCTGTGGTGTGAATCAGAGTGGAAACAGAACAGTCTTTGCAAAATGAAATTTAGAACAACAACAAAAAAATCATTTGAGAGCGTCAATACATTTGGCTTAAAGAGAGCTGGGAACATTTTCATCCAGTTGTGTCACATTGCTTTATATTACAATAGCATATCAATATGAACGGAATTTAGAGAATTCAGGAATTCTCAGAACTGAACACAGGAGAGGTGACAATAAGAAATTTTACTTTCCCAACTTCAGATATACAAGTGGGCAAGCAAAGCAAGCCAATAGCATTGCTACAGCAGTAGGCAGCACTAGAATTTCCTCAGTGAGCTGCTGGAGATTGTTACTTAGGCAAATTGGTATTGTATGTTTACTGCTGGTACACTGAGCTGTGCATAGATATGATATGCTGGTGTGGTCACCAACCGAAGCAGCAGAAGATGCAGCAAAGGTGGATGAATGAAATCACACTTTAGATAAGCTTCCAGAATCTGATTATTGATGGTATGAATGTGAGGACTGAATTAAAAAATAAAAATTCAGTGAATAGCTAGATCATGAAAGTCATGTATAATGTCTCTTTGGCTCTCACATACGTATATATGTATGAAGTCATATGATGTTCCCTAAATGGTCAGACCAAAAACCACATTAAACACATTATTTTCAGTCAAAGATATAGACAGCCATGGTGGGATGCTACTGTTTATAGAAGTACAGAGTGTGGCTATGAGCATGAACTCTTCTATTCTGTTCTGGAAAGAGTAAGATAATGGCCCGAGAAGATGATTGGATGTGGCTGTCTCTCTGATTCTTTGTAAGTGCAAAGATAGCTTGGCAAAGGAGACATGCAAGGTGAAGCTGAGAGTGCATTTCAGGCCGTTACTTTGGGATAATGAAGAAATCTCACTATAGCTTGTATGGGAAATATTTGAGAAAGTGATACCAAATACTTCAGAGGAAGTTATTGTAAGTCATAAACAAACAAAGACAAGCTGGACAAGCAACAAAATAGAATGTTACAAGAAAAGCATAAACAGGCCAAGTCTGCTGGCAAAGGAAGAGCATGATCAAAGCGGTAAAGAGATCACAAAGACGGCACAAGCAAAGATTTGGGAGAAAGAAGCTCAGCAACTACAGAATACTTCAGACTAGCTAAGAAGGCAATGTACGTGGCGGTTAAATGGTACGGGGGAAAAAACAGAGCCAATACCGCTTGTGCTAGGATGGCTGACGGTAACTAGACAAGTCATAAAGAAGTGCTGCACATAAAGAAGGACATTTTAAAACGTGTTCCCCGTAACTGATGACACATGCATTCTGGCTGGGCATGTAGTAGGGAGAGGAGAGCTTGCAAGGCAAGATGGTATGGCTCTCAGGACAAAAAGGAATCTCAACACTGAATCTTCTTTCACAGAAGAAACAGAACCAACACTGAGGCAAATAAAAATGCAAAAGCTGCAGGAATACATAACATTACCACTAAGGTAGCAGAAGCATCTGAAGAAGCATCTACAATCCACTGCATTTAGAAAGCATTCATGAGGAAAGAATGTCTTGCCAATGCAAATAGTTATATAGATAAAATATTTCATTAATACTGGGAAAAGTAATTTAAAAAGTACTTATGAACAACTTATGGCCACTTTTAAAAGAAAGAGGAGTTGAAAAACAGTGCAGCATGGCCTGGCCAATACTGTATTTATTGAATATTTGTGTTTTAATACAAACAGTGGAAGAAAAGTAAGAATAGGGTTTAAAGCCTTATTAAAAAAAATATCCAATTCTTTTTTTCATTGATTTTCTAATGGCATTCAGTTGAGCTCAAAAGGGAGCACTATGAAAAGTGACTAAATCAGACTAATCAGGGCTATAGGTAAAGTGACAATAATGTTAAAAGGTGTGTATAATGACTTGCAGTCTCATAAGAACTGATGGGCAACTGAGCAATGGATTGATGCCAAAGGATGATAGAAGATAAAGGGCCCTAGAGCTGCTATTCCTCTTCATCACTCTCTTTAACTAACCATGATGAAGTCCAGTGTGTAACATTGTATGAGCAGTATTCTTCAAACATTCTGTTGGAAAAGACTTTATTCCACTTTATTCCATCTTATGAGGACTGCGGATCTCCAAGCTTCCTCTGCCCTGCATCTGCAAGTGTGTCTGTGATGTGACCAAAACAGAGATGTCCCTGCAGGTCTGGTCTCTTGGAGTGTCCTGTTGCATAGCTGGTCATACCAGTAGTCCCTAACATTTTCCCCAACATTCATGTGTGCTTTTGACACAGGTCATGCAAATTATGTGATGCGGAAAAGTTTATGCTGTTGCTGTGTGGCGGGTAGAGTCCAGTCGCTTCAGACTCAGAAGAATTTGAGAAAGGAGGTTTGAGAGTAACAAACGTGACATCTCGCCTCTGTCTTTCTCCCAAATTGTGTCTGAAGGGCCTATAAGTGGGTAGCAGGCAATGAATTGCTAGACTAAAATTATTCTGATGGGCTGGATCTGGTCCACAAAACTTTTTGTTGTTTGAGGATCTCTGATAGAGAGTTAAGCTTTCTAGCTTGTGTAGATGATGTCATATAATTGTCAGACAGAGTTGAATTCATGAGAGGTTCTTGGCTATCTTAGAAATTGGTGTAGTTGCCTTGGATTCACAATAAATGCCTAGAAGATGAAGTAGTGGTACCTAGAAAAAGGGAGATATATTAAATGTTGAAATGGAGTGGGGATAATCTTATAAATCAGTATCTTCTATGCACACCTAGAAACCTTGGTGAGTGTTGATTATCAAGGATGATGTTAACAGAACACGTGCTTCAGCCTGTATTCTATTAACACAGTTCTTGAACACAAGAGCTGCACAGAGACTGACATAATTCCACATAGGATAAAACCAGGATGTTTGGAAGGAGTTGCATTACCTAAAGCTGAAATCAGAAGCTAGGAGACAGTGGACATCTGTGATCTCATAAAGCAGCCTTGTGGCAACTGATCACAAAGACCTTCTTCCCCAAAGACATTTTGTCCAGGAACTACCAAATGGCTTTTCTTTTAGAATATGATTGCTCTATTCCACATCCCCCCCACAAGATCCACTGCATACTTTTTCTGAGGCCCAGGAAGCCAGTTCCATCACTGTGTAGTCCGAAAGTCTGCAGAAGGGATGTGCACCTGCTTCCCAAGCAATCGGAGGCAGACTTGAGAAATGTGGGACTGCTGGAGACATCAAATCCCTGAGATCTAGATTCAGGCAAATTTTACTGAATTGGTGCCTTTTCCTGGTGTTGACTCTAAGTTTTATCTGTATAGTTGTTTGGATTGGAGAGACATTTTTTCCTCATGAATATCTTTTAAATACTAGGCATTCCAGATGCTTGTTCACAGAGTCCCTGTCATTTGGGTGGTCCCACCTCTTTTAACAGGTTGTTTGGTAAAAATTCCAGTACACTAGCTGGGTTCTTTATTCTACTATGCAGTTGTCTGGATGATCTGATCAGGGACCTAATTTGTAACCTGAGGATAGAAAGAGGGAGGTCTTTGCTCCTTTGCAGGACTGTATTCCCACTGCTTGTGGATTAACGTCAAATCCTGAAGTTGTATGACAGCTCTGTTGTCTGCTGAAGTGAAATTCCAATAGGAGTTCAATAACATAGGCCTCATTTGCTGTAAATTCAAAGGAAAACACTAAAATTCATTGCACTAAAACCAAATGACTCCTCTGTAGGAGATCCAGTACTTTGCTTTGAAATGACACACAGTTCACTTGAAACATCACTTGGCAAATGTGGGAGCTTTACCATCTTTCCATGATGTAAAGGACCATTGAAATAAGAGGCCTATGAAGACAGCTGTTAAGCTGCACCGAGACACATGTACTTCAAAAGCTAAACATTACACCACTGACACTGGTGAGAACTGAGGGTGTTTTCAAAATCGTCCTTTTTGCACTACAGAAAATTATTCTGATTTATTATTAAAATAACAATCATGATTAAAATCAACCATTTGTGGAAATCAGATATGCAAAGATCTTCAAAGCACCAGCAGCGCTTCCAGAGTACTGAAGCAGAAGAAAATATTCTGGAAAAATAAACAGCAAAAGTAAATGGTTTTATTAAACAGTGTTGTGACTTATATAGATCTGATGTAAAAATTAAAAATATGAATAGTTTTAGAAAGACTGAATGGCCAGGGTGAGACATTGCCTTTTAAGAACATTTAGGTTTATTTTGGCTCTTGTATATTTATGTTTGCTCTCACCAAAATTGTTTAAAAATACATGAATGACATGGGAAAGACTTAAAAGACAATGATTATATCACACGTCACCTCTTTAAATCACCTTTAACAGATCATCGGAGCAACCTTACTTTTCTTTTTCAAGCACAAGGCTTATCTCTTAGAGCTCAGACATTCTCTCAGTGGCTGAATGGGAGAGGATTTTCACCAGCAGAACTGCTGAACCATTCTTGACATGAGATCTATTTTCTCCAGATATAGGAGTTAAAAAGCTAGGCACCTCGTTTGACCTACTCATTCAAGCGCCCTTCTTAGATGGGTATCTTTGAAATTCGACCTGCTCCACCCCAGAGTGTGGGTTTGAGATAGGTTGGTACCTATCACCTACTACCAGCCACAGGCTGGGCATGAAAACTCAGCATTGGCTGAACTGAGAGTTACATCTCTAGTCACTCAGAACTGGTCTGGAATTTCTTTTTGCATTTTCTAATAAATCTGTCCTAGGCATCACTGAAAATAAAAATCAGAAATTCTGCATGTTTGAATTTTTTCCTTTTACAAATCAGTTTCCCCCAGAAATATTTACATCTTCAGCAGCAATTTCAAAGGTAATGAAGTCAGTTTCTACTATAAATACTTTCAAGAGAAAACTTTTTGTTGCCTCATTGAGAGGTGCTCCTTCCTCCATTTTTCTCACTACTTTGCCACATTAATATTAGTTATTCCTAACTAATTGTAAAGTCTGTGTTTATCCTATCAAGCCACATGGAAAATGCTGTGGGAGAAGTCACAGAAAATAGTCGGTTCCAAATATCAGATACCAAAGTGCTCTCAGTTCATGAGTTCATAGAGCAAAAAAAGCTGGAGAGCTGCAAGTTGCAGTCTATCTGCAGCTGTTCTGCAAGTTCTGAAAGACTGAATATGCTGAGAAGATAATATTTACAGAATTATCTACTTTTGTCTATTTTTGGAATTTTTCCACTACACCGATGGACTCAATTCTGCAGGAGTGTCAGCCTTTCTCTCTTCACAGGATTGCTGCCTGACACGCCACGGTGATAGACACCATGAGTAAAACCTAAAAAAAGCTACTTGTGTATTCATATGATATTCACCACTCTCAAAAAGGATGATAACCCTGTATATGTAAAAGAGAAAAAATTGGAGTATATGAATCTAGATGTGCTTTCAGATTTTAAATGTCTTGCATCTAGGGAATCTTTACCATTAGAGGCTTGCTTTTAGTCAATGCTTGTTAATAAACATTGCAATATTGGATGTTTCCCTCACAGTTTTGGTATTTGTTCTGAGAAAGTTATCAAGTCTTTCCACATTAGGCTAAAAAGTTCACTTGTTCACGGCCCTTTGTTCAGCAGAGATTGAAGGCAGGAGTTCTATTCCCTGACCAAATTAGTATCTTCTCTGAAAGAAAAGTATACCTTTTTAGGGCTAACACACAGCAGGATAAACTCATTTAAGTTCCAAAAGAGAGCATGAAGACTGATAATAGGACAGGGAAAATATATGTCTGCATGAATCAAGTATTTTTTTTCCTTACTTTTTACTGCAGGTCACAGCTGAATAACTTATACTAGCTGTTCAGTTGTTTTCTTTTCCATAGATGTGTTTAAGACTTTGTGGACAATATATGAACGCAAGTGGGCATAGGTTGTTAGATGTTTCTTTAAGTCTTGGGGTCTCAAAAAATTTTCTTCTTTTAAGTTCAGGATGTTAGGCAATGCGTTGTTGCTGTTGGTATATCCCCTCCCACCTCTTCTGTATAATCTTATTAATCTTTCTCTTTAAGGAAAAGAAGGTGCAGTTTGATACCATGGTGACAGTTGTCTCCTGCTATTTCTTTTAGAATTCCTTAGTACAGTTATATGGTTTACTTATTAACCTAAGGCATCCACTAGGGGTAATGCTGGGAGTGAAAGAATAAATCAGAAACCATCAGCAGTGAAAAGGTTGTGTTTGGTGCTGCAGTCATATTATTGAGGGAAACTCTACAGTCAGTTCTGGAGATAAGGAATGAAGATTCAGGGCTGTAGGCTGCATATGTATGTGAGTTTGGAAGGAAAGCATCCCTAATTACTATAATATTAATGCAACAACAATGGCCTCTAGCATAATTTGACTGTCTGCTTGTCTCATGTGTCCTCTGAACTCTACCTTGGTGATACCAGCAGGGAATTAGAGTAGCTGTTTGAAATTCTCATAAATAAAATGCAAATGCTTATTCATCACTTTTTGCTTCCAGTTTTGTACTGTTGCAGTTCTACTGAAATCACAGGAGTGTAGAGTGTTTAATTTTTCCAATGACACCCATTTCTAGTGTTTGAAGAGCCATTGGAATATACAGGCTCTTCAAGATACCAGTGGAAGGAAGTCATAGAGAAAGAGGTTATTACAGTAAAACCAACATATCCTGTTAAGACTGGATGAGGATTTTTAACATGTCCTTACATTTCCATTTTATAACCCTTACATTGATAATACAATCAACCAAAGACAACTAATAGAAAGGGCCAATGCATAAACAGAAAATAATTTCTGCTGAATTGCCTTTCTGCTTTATCCAATGGCAATTTCATACTTCTGTCATGTAATGATTATGTTTTAATTCCACAATACAGGCTAAGGATGGAAAACAAGAGAAATAAAGAAGTCCAGAACTCTTCCTTTGAAGCAAATGACCTTTTATATTATGAGTATCTTACTTTTGACCGGGACATAATTGAGTTATAACTCTGCTATCCTTAACAGCGTTTACTATTCTACTCATGGCTGATGAGTAAAGGTCATGCTACACTTGCTCTCAGTCATTACTGTAAATGTCATACCGACATGTTGCAAGCTATGGTGCTGAAGTTGGGGCTGTGACAGCTGCCTTTATTTCTCAGACCCTTCACTATGTTTTTTTGTCTTTAATGTTCATGATCAGTTGCATCATGGGATATTTTTTCCCTTCTATCCAAATGTGTTTTGCTGGCACTCACCAACAATGACAAGAAATTTAGCCTTTCTTTCTGCTTGATGGCTGTCAGTGAATAGACTGTGATTTCATTGCTTGTTCCCATTATTCTAGAGTATTTGATGAATATTAGTGCAGATGTCTTTGACTCTGTGGCTGGAGTGCAAACAGTCCTCCAGGGATTTTTTCATATCGGAGTACAGACTGACTAAACAAATCCCAAGCCATTGTTTCCATTCTCCAATTTCGTAAATATGGAAATATTTCAGCAATAATACTTGTGCCTTAGTTTAAAATTCTACTCCCAAGATTACATTGGATTCAACATTTTGAAACTGCTTTCTTGTGAACATTTATGCCAATGAAAGATCATGAGACTAGCTTATATACCTTCAGTTTAAATTTAAAAATGGATGAATTTTTGCTTTGCTTTTTGTGGCAACGATATGTTGTTTCTTGATAGTCTTTGAAGTATTACAGGTAAGAATGAATATTAATCTTAAGTCTTTGGCTGTACCTAGTCAAAAAGTAGTCTGACAACTGCACCAAAAGTTGATTTTTGGCATGAATTACATGCTATCTTCTATCATAATAAGTGTGTTCTGCCATACACCTAAACTTCACTTGTATTCATTTTCCTCAGCTTCATTCTGCAGGTTGGCTCTTCAACCACAATCAAATCACCTGATACTGAGAAGTTTAATGCTGCATGTGCTGTGGGTAGTGTTCTGTAGAGCAATTGCAAGTGTTGTTTTGCCATGTAATAGATTGACTCTTTACATTCAACACAGGAAGATTTTGCTGGAAAATATTCAGTTAATTACTAGTCTCAATGGCTAACCCCTAGAAGTAGTGGCTTTTAGAACAAGGCTGGATTCCACCAACTTTATGACCATTAGTTGGTGGGAATACTCAACGTAAGTAAAGCTGGCAGAAATTAACCCTCATGCTCAATGAATGCTCTATTAATGGATTTTTACTACTTATTAATGGATGTCTCTTCACTAGTGTGAAAAGAAAAGCTCCTCATATGACATGGGCAGAAAGAAGGTCACCTTTCTGTAGCTCAGCACTGAGTTTAATGTACTTACACTGTTTCCCATGTGTCTGTCTTTATCTATGTCGTATCTTCCAGAACTGTAAAGTTTATTCTTTGTGGTGGGTTGACCTGGGCCAGCTGCCAGACGCCCACCCAGCTGCTTGCTCAGTCTTTTCCTTAATGGGACAGGGGGAGAAAACAAGGTGGAAAAGCTCATGGGTCAAGACAAAGACAAGGAGATCACTTACCAATTACTGTCAGACAAAACAGACTCGACCTGAGGGAAATGGATTTGATTTACTGCCAATGATAAATAGAGTAGGATGTGAGAAACAAAGGCAAAAACTAAAACACTTTACTCTCACCCCTCTTCTTTCCAGGCTCAACTTCACTCTCTCAGCCCCAACTCCTCTGCCTCCTGCCACCTGAGGAGGCCGGGGGATAGGGAATGGGGGGCTGTGGTCAGTCCGTAAGAGTTCCTCTCTGCCTCTTCTTCCTCCTCACACTTGTCCCCTGTTCCAGTGTGGGCTCTCTACGTGCTGCCGTCCTTCAGGGTAGACCTGCTCCTGCTAGATCTCCTTTCCATGGGTTGCAGATCATGCTGGGAGCCTGCTCCAAAGTAGGCTCTTCACGGGCTGCAGCTTCCTTCAGGGCATATCCACCTGCTCCAGCGTGGGGTCCTCCATGGTTTCCCTCAGCCCTGGATGCCGGGCAGCGTTTTGCCCTTTCTGACACAGGCTTTCCCCATGGTGCCTGCCCAGGGCTGAGGGGCTCTGCTGTGCCCTGCGCTGGGGCTGTAGGAGCCGGCTCTGTGTACAGCATGGGACAGCCCCGGCTGCTCACCACAGCCCCCCACCCTACAGCCCATCCACCAGCACCTTCCCCTGGACACCCCGTAAGTTTATGTACTCCATTGCTTGCTAAAGTGTTGTAAGGGGGGGTTTCCACGTCTGAGCTGATACCTTTCTCTAGCTCTTGAACCCTTTTGCTGAGTTACAGATTCTCTTTTTCTCTTTCAAAGTTTAGAGAGGAGATTGTCATCCAAAAATCAACAGGTGGCTGTTGTTCTGAGGTGAATTAGATCCAAAGGGTGTGAGAGTCTGATCGTAGGTGAGAGCAAAGCACTGAACACCTCATACAACCTTATCCACTGTCTAGTAGGAATGCCTATAATAATTAATAGCAGAAGAAAACTCATTTATTTTATACAAGGAAAGGAATCATTAGACATCTTCCTGTCTTAAAGGACTCAGACTGCCTGGCACAAAATTTATTAAAGAGTGTAAAACTCTGTCCTAAACGAAAAGAGGACCTTGGTACATTGTGAGGTTGGCATGTTTTCTCTGCTTACTTGAGGCTTTCTTAATTGTGATTTTCACATGTATTTTTTGTTACTTAGCAGCTAGCAAAATATTGTATTTTACGTCTGTTTTCTTTATTCATAGATGCTGCTTTATCTTACTATAGACCAACACAGCAGCAAATTAAACATTAATACTTGGGCACGTTAGCAGGCAGTTAAGATGAATAGGGCAATTCTGATTCCCTTTGGTACCATGGAAGTTTCTCTGCTGTGAACTCACTGTGAGGTCAGAAACCTGATTTATGTAACTGGCTGTAGAAGGAAAGCTATATAAGACTATCTTAATAGGAAAAAATGTGAACTTATGAAATGGTTGCATGGCATAGTCTATCTACTTTATGGTACAAACATGTCATGTATTTGTAGAATCAGAACATTTTCCACAGTTGCAAATTTCTTTTGCCAGTGATAACATACATTAGGCTGTATTTATTGTGTGATACTATTCTGTAAGTACAGTGCCAATAAGTTATATCTTATCTACAATGTCTCCTTGTCCCGGTATTTATGTCTGTAACTCTTGCCTACATGTAGTACAAAAGGATGGGATAATACTTCAGTAGATGACTAAACAGATGAATCTAATGCAGAGTGCACCCACTAATAATATGCTATTTATTTTGCTCTCCTGTTGTTAGACATCTCTCACTAAAATGGCACTTTAAAATGCGGGTGACCTCTAATTCTACTGTGAAGAATTAATGATCCACTTGATCTCTGTACTCTGTGGAATTGACTGATCAGGAAAACACGTGCGTGAGTGTTAATGATGCAGTATGTCCACTCTGACGGTTTCACTTCACTGCTGTTCTCAGCCTGCCCTTCTGCTATACAGAACTGCAGCATTTTGCTCCCTGGGCACTTATCTCTGAAGCTATAGCAAATTTTGAAGGGCCCTTCAGAGCCTTGTGGAACTGTGAGATTATATCCTGCTGAGTTGCTAGGAAAATTTTCATCAACCATTGCCAACTTCTTTTCTTATAACAGAGGACAGGGAAAATGCTCTGCTTTTACTCTCTGCTTGGTGAGGAACAAAAAGTGTCTGCTCGAGTTTCTGTACTGTCAGCTGGAACATCAAACTGATGTAGGGCATTCTGGAAGCATTCACTTAGACCCAGGTGAGCTCAGCACAGAAATAGGCCGATCTGTACGGTTCTGTAGGATGGCGACATCTGTGGCTTTGTGGCCTGGTTCAAAGATTGACTGGTCAGACAGGCATGTTTTCAAGTCCTGAGTTACACTGGGAATGTTTTCCCTGGGAAGAGGGAGAAGACATTTTTGTTATCAGACCAGACCTCCAAGATGAGAGGACTAATTGCTGGCAGATTCCCAATAGACTTTGGCCAGTCCCACCAATGGTGCTCAGCTGGGCACTACTTCAGCATTAGGCAGTTCCTGACCTGCTGGTATTCAAGTGTACATGGGAATTATTGTGTGCTGAAGAAGCATTTGAAATATTTTCATGGGTTTCTCAAGAGCTGTTGATGGAATTCATGTGCCTGTTCTCCTATCCCTTGTTTTTTTCCATATGAGCACAGAAGTGCTCCATAGGAAAGGCATATTAACTAAGAAGTAATGCAATTTCATGTTCTGAGGTGGTAGCCATGGCAGATGCTGTGCACATATATGGCAAGAGGTAATTCTTTCTCTGAAGGGCTCTCAGTATAAATAACAACAGCGATGATGATGTAAGTCTTAGTGAATCATCATAGGAAGCTGTTGACTTATACATAGGGAGGCCAGGCGAAGTGCATGTTTTCAATGTTTGCTTCCTTTGGGAAAAGTGGTCTTGGCTTCACATCTGCCAAAACACTGTCATTCATAATATCCTCACAGTGCTGCAGTTCCAAGTGGCCCTGCATACTTACCATTTTTTTCTGAAGGCATTCCTAGATGACATTGAAAGACAGCTTCAAACACACATGAAACAAATACCTGGTAGAACGAACTTTTGGGTGACTGTAAACTAGGAGGGGTTGTCTGACTGACTGCAGTTCAAATTTAATGATTAATTTGACGCCCCAGTATAAAGCATTTTTAATCCTATGCTTGAAAGCACTGACGAAATCTGCAGGAGCAGCAATAAGGAAGCAGCAACAATCTGTTGCACAGCCATGCAGACAACGTGCTGTTAACACAGCAAGCAGGCAGTTTCTTCCTTGGTTGAGAGCTACAGCACCCACCAACAGTGAGAATACTGTACATGTTTTCAGGGCGCTTCTTCCTCAGGGAGCCAGGAAGTGCTCAGCCTATAAGAGATAGGTTGCAATGCAATTAACTGTCTCATGCAAGTACCGGTGCAGACAAAAGCGTACAACCTTCTATTCAATTTGTTTTCTCCTTCAGTTTGTGGGCGATGCCCGAGGTGGTGTCTGACTTAAAGCGGAGTTGCTGTCTGGGAAATAAATATTGGCGTTACACTGGTGAGAGAAGAGATGGCTCGTGTATGGTTTTTAGACACTTCATTTCCAGAACTGAGGGTCATATATAAATAATACAAACTGAATTTATCTGTGGTTGCACATACATTTTCCCAGCAGCAGGACTTGTATAAACAACTCCTGTATCTCTGTCACTGGCCTCTTTTCCATCCCCCTGCTTATCCCTCGTTTATGCTGGAACAACTGTATGTGGTGCCTGTGCTATGAACCAGATGAGGGAACTCATGCAACTGAAAAATCTCTTTGCACTTTTTCGGAGTTATTTTTTATTTTCAGACAGTATCGTTGTCAAATGTGGTTCTTTGGAGTCTGAGTGTTCGCTATTTCTCCTGAAGTGGGAGGTAGCTCTGTAACATCCTCGCTGTTACCACTGCACAGATAGAGAGTGCAAGCGTCAGAATGTAAAGGGGTAATATTAAAAATGCTGTCCTCAAGCGCTCTCAAAATGATGATAGATAATTATTGAGGGTTTGTAGGCATCACTTAAGTTAGCAGTGCCTTTTATTCAAGAGTAGCTTCTTCTATACCTACTGATAGGTTAGTATCTATGAATTTTTACCTCATTTATAAGGCAAATGGTGCTACTGAATGTAGGACTGTGGATTATCAATGAAGTAGTGATTATTACCAGTGCTATGGTGGTATAAAACATCCTCATACATTTTGGTTTTCCAGAACACTTTGAAGATACTTTTTTTTTTGTACTTTAGAACTGATGGTATTGGGAAAACTTCTTATAGAAGTTCTTGGGAAATTTATCCTCCTTGCAATAGGAAATATTTAGACACTTATCCAACTGTCTCCAAATTACAATGCAGTTTAGGGAATTAATTCTTGCATTGCCAGCACACAGATTCTCTTTAGAGCTTCCTGCCATGAACCTGCTGTGTCGTGCAAGTGCAGTCAGCGACACATTTCTGCTGTTCTTCTAGCCCTTAGTCATAGCCCAAAGCATTTTGATTTGACCTTGCTCAGCTGTATCTGGCTTTATTTGTCTTCCCAGTGGATCACCATCTTTCACATTCCAGATAGTGAAGGAAAAGGAAATGAATTAATGCTCCTGCAGCGGACTGCTCTGAAAATAGAGTGTGCCATACCACTTGCATAGGCTGTGAGTAATATTGTCCTTGATGGTCAATGGGGGAAGGGATTTTGAGCGTTCGTAATGAGTTGGCAGCACTGCCCCTCCTACTGTCTTTACAGTTACGACTAAGAACGCAACATGTTTCATCCAGAGACAAACAAAGATGACAACTCCATATAGTGAGGAGTGTTTGTGCACGTTATTGCGTGCAGTGTTACATACGCTGATGGGCAGGATGGCAGTGAAGCTTTATATGAGATATTCCTCTATGAGTAGATAAAGCCAGTGAGCTGTGAAGACACATAACCTTTTGGTAGCTGTATTACATTATAACTAACGTGAGTACTTCCAGAGCTGATACTCTGTACCGTTTGGAGAGATGATTTGTGAGTATGTTTTTGAAAGCAGAGTAACAAACTTTGCAGCCTAAGGCACACTCTCATTCTGTGATGGATGTAAGTCATACAGCCTTCTTTTCAGTTATGTACCAGGTTTAGATTTTTGTGGAAAGAAGATCCAGCGTGCCTGTGTAGGGAACAAAGGTCAGACAGACGGGAAGTGAATGCTGCAGAACCATGATGAGTCATTTTAAGTCCCATATTTAATTGATTCATGTAAGAATATCATAAGCACTCCTATAACTTCCATCACAATGATTATGCATACTGCAAGAGTTGCTTAATGAGGCTTACCTAAGTCCCTGCCAGCCCTACCATTCTGCAACAAAAGAAATAATGGAGCGTTGTAATAACTGTGCCTAAAGATGCCTGTTCTGTAAACACAGAAAATTTCTATGAACAGAGATAATTTCTTTCCACTGGAAAGGCAGTGCAGGCCTGCATGTGTGCCTGCTTGCACGTATGTGAGCAAGGCTTTAAGGGGGGGTGGGGTGGGGTGTATGTGTTCACCAGAGAACAAAAAGTGTTTGTGCTTGTAATGTGCAAGTAATTAAAGTTGCTGAAGCATTATTAGTGTTATGCACTGAAGAGAGGCTTATTTGGCAAAAGAAAAAATGTAAAGGTTCTGGTGGCAACAAGGATACTTTGATAGATACATCATGTCTCACTACAGTAATAAAAACAGGACCAGAGGAAGAGATCTGGGTCAGGAAACTGCACAAAACTTGTCCTTTAACTGATATATATCAGAACCAAACAGTGAGAACAGAGGCTGGTTCTGACTACACTGATCCCTTAATAATTCCATCCTACCTAAAATGATATCACAGATGTGACCAAGCAAAAACTTTGGACATAATGGAAGAAAAAAAAATTTATGAGCTCAGGAGCAATGAAATTGATGGTGATAAAGATTTTTTAAAAAAGTTTAGAACAATTCTATGATATCTTCTGAACTACTGAGAGAAGAGGGCACTGCTTGTTGTGAAGGAGTTCACTACTGTTGTAGTTCATGCCACTGTTTCTAGTTGGCAAAACACTGGGGGCACTTGGGAGTCACAGAGGTCTGTCCTGATTCCCTCTGGCAGACTTGAGAATGTGGTGGCATTTGACAAGGGGGCAGCAACAAGCACCTGGGGGAAATATCCCCTTCAGCTCCCACAGCTGGGTCAGGAGGAGGATATTTATCCACAGCTTAGCTAGCTGACTAGCTAGCTGTGTGTTTAGTGAGTGTGGTACAAAGCCATCTCATCAGGCTGCTGGCTTTCTTGAACCTAGGCTGCAGCGGCAGAAGGCAAGTGGCTAAGGAAGGATGCCCGCAACCACAGCAATAATCAGCTTTCAACAAAAAGAGGTGGTCAGCGTGCCTCCAGGGAGCCCTGCTGGGGCCTGTGTAGAAAAGGCAACAGCTATGTAACCGTGAAGAAGTGCAGAATGTACTCCTGCTGGAGCCAGTCCCAGATTCTGTAATTCCCAGCCCCACTTCTATTCTCAAGGGAGCACAAAGAGGGTTTCCAGTTGATGTGTGTTTAGGAGTCTACGAGGGAAAGACTCCTGAGCCCCCTCCTCATTTACACAGCACAGTAACAGGAGCTATCACTTGTTTACTTTTAGTGAGTTAACCATGATAATTTTCAATCTGTTTCTGGTGCAATCAGAAATCAGCAGATAACCTCCGCCTCAGCTAATTTGATGCCTCCTGGGTTCCCTGAGGTTTCCCTTTCAGGATACACGCAGGGAAATGGAGGGGGGAGGAGTGGCCAACTTACCATTAGAGACGCTGTCAGCTGCCAACTGGCAAAGTCGGAAAGCAATCCGTTTTTGCTGATTATTCAGAAAGCTCTGATGGTCTCCCTGAGTCTGGCACTATCATGTGTGGCAGGAGTCACTACACACAAAAGCATCAACCAGGCTGCTCCCTAGGGATTTACAGTGTGAGTAACAGTGGGTTACTTTCTCTGGAAATTTCTGAAAGGGATGACTGTGTATCAATAAGTTGTTCCAGATGACTAAAATAAAGTGCTGGAAAAGCCTTGAGGGACTCATACGATATTGTCAAGGAGGCTCTTT
The DNA here is from genome assembly GCA_013400135.1 of Rhinoptilus africanus. Taxonomy (NCBI): domain Eukaryota; kingdom Metazoa; phylum Chordata; class Aves; order Charadriiformes; family Glareolidae; genus Rhinoptilus; species Rhinoptilus africanus. The sequence goes on along the minus strand of VXBO01011016.1, from coordinate 122,990 downwards.
CCCTCTGTTCTTAAAGGTGGCTTGCAATATAAGGAAAAAAAAAAAGCTTATGGCATTTAGTGCTAGTTTTACAAAGGAGGAAGAAGTCCTGCTGAAAGTGATTTGATTTGGTTTATCTTGTCCCTACCAGGAGTGATTTTCTTTAATTTAGGAGCATCTACTACTTTCTCTGTTCCTCCCTGCTTTACAGTGAAGTATAGGGGCATGAAGTGCATGCTTTCTTAGCCTTTAATTGAAACTGAGATTGGTGGGCTGGAGTCTTTTTTTATGCCTTTGAGCTCTTTATGTAGCTATTGCTCAGATGTTTGAGTTGCATAGGTGTTAACCAAAACAAAGGATTAGATTACACAGCTTTTGCAGTGATTTAATTAAATTGATGCAACCCCAATTCAGTTCTGTAAGATCAGCACAAAAACCCATGCAGACAAGCCCGAAGTGTTTTGGAGAACTCAGTGAAAACTTTCTTGCTTTCACATTTTGCTCCTATTTTATTTCATCAGTTCTTCTGGTGAGATGAGGCTGCTGGTTCACAACTGGTCACGGAGGCTTCTGGAAACTAGAGAGTAAACAAGACCTGAGTACAGAAAACAAGCTGGAAACCACTCATCAGCTTTATCACTGCCCTTTTCACTTTTTGGACAAACAGAGTACTGACCTTGTGGGAGAAAGCTGTGCTGAAAGCCCAAGAAGGGTCTGGGTGCCTCGTAAGCATAAGACATCGGGTCTGCTCTGGGACCTGGAATTCAGCCTGCTCTGCAGTGATCCTTCCCGCCAGCCCTGAAGAGCAGCTACCCTCTCACAGAAGAAGGTGCCTGGCAGCAGGCAGCAAAGCTAGTGCAGGAAATAGTACTGAGGCTGTGTTTTAAATGGGCACTTCCTGCCAATGTGGGATTTATTTCTCCCCACTGTCATGCCATCCCAGGAGTGAAAAGAACAGAAAATGAAAGCTGTAGTTCTGTGACTTACTTTCATCCTTGGACAAGAAAGGGGTGGCACTTCTTCAGCATGGGAAGCAAAGAGGTGTGTCTTAAAATTTTAAGGTCTATCAGGGAAGAGATGACCACACACATTTGTTCCAGGGATACCCTGTATCTGCATTGCCCTATCCTCTTTTTTTGTCAGTTATTCTGTTTTATTGTCCATGTGGAAAAAGACAAATATGGCCATTTGGCCAAGATTTCCAGGCCTCTGACCTGGATAGTAGAGCATGGATAAATAGCCAATTCAGGCCATTCCTTTTATTGCACAGATGGTATGTGCTTGCACAATAATTCAGCTGCAGCTCAGATACCTCTCCAGTGTGTCAGGCTCACTGTGTTGTGTCATGCAGTGCACGCTCGTGCACTGCTGACTGTGAAATATTAGATAGAAACACGGTGACTTTAATTACTTTAGACTTCTGAGGATTTTGCATAAGCAAAGCACATGTTTCTGTAGTGAAGCAGAGGCCAGAATGGCTCTCCATATACATAAGCAATTTTGTGTGCGCTCTGCAGTGCGTCCAAAAGCCATCATAAGCAGTATGGCAGTCCACATTCCTTCTGTCTCACTCCTTGCATTAGTGGTGATCGGTGATAATAAAGGGATTAAAAATAGGAACAATGCAAAGGCTGTTATATAAGGGAAGTAACTGCTCTGTGCAGAATGTATAATATGTCTGCTGTAAGATTTTAGTATGCATTTACACTCCTTCCTGAGGTTTGTGGCTTGAAAATATTATTTGTTGCTTCCCAGACAAAATCTTTCGCTGGCAGCTCTCTTTCAGAGGATTGTAGGATAATTCAAGTTGGAAAGACTCAGTCCTACTTCCTTCTAAGGTAGGTTACCTAAAAGATAAGACCAAGGTTACTCCGGAATTTGTCCAGTCAGATCTTGGAAAGCTCGAAGGCTGGGGACTGCACTGCCTCTCTGCTAACCTGTTTTTCTGCTTGACACAGGGAAAAGTTTTTCTCTGTATCCACCCAGAAGCTCTCTTGTTTCAGTTTATGCCCATTGTTTGTCATCCTTTCACCATGTGCTGCCGTGAAGAGCCTGGTGCCACCTCCTTGTACATATTGTCAGTCCCACAAAAGCTGTCTCTTCTCCAGGCTGAACAAGCACCATTTCCCCAGCCTCTCCCTCCAGAACAAGTGCTCCAGACCCTTGAACATCTTGGTAGCCCTCTGCTGAACATGTTTCAATGTATCAGTGGCTTTCTTGTATTGGGAATCCAAAACCATACAGAATATTTTAGATGTGGTCTAACAAGCACCAAGTAAAGGGAGATTATTGCCTTCCTGACTGTGCTTCTGCTGCAACAGCCCAGGATGCTGTTGGGTTTCCTTGTTGCCAGGCAGGTTGCTGGCTCATGCCCAGCTGACTATCCACCCTGATTCCCAGGTTGTTCTCAACAGAACTGCTCCCCAGCTAGTCAGTCCCTGGCCTGTATAATTTCTGGGGTTATTCCTTCTCAGGTGCAGAACTTCCCATTTCCCCTTGCTGAATTTCATAAGGTTGTGGTTGACCCGTTCCTCCAGCCTATCTAGGTCACTGTGGATGTCAGCCCTGCCCTGAAGTGCATCAACTGGTTCCCCCTGTTTGGCGTCATCCGCAAACTTGATGACAGCTTACTCCATCATCCCTCTAGGTTACAACAATAAAGGTGTTAAAAGCTACTAAGAAAGATGTTAGATTATGAAGATGTTATATATGTTTCCATACATAAAAAAGCCTCTTGAAGGAGAGCTTACCGCCAGTTATACCCATCCACTTACCTATAACCTAAGGAGATGGTGTTTGGTGATACAGGTGAGTTGTACGGCAGGCACAGTCCGAGTGCTAGTAGGCACTTGCGCTGTATGCACAAAAAGTGCACAGCTGCAACCTTGTGCTCAGCCTCAGTAGTGCCATGGTCATCTAAATGGCTGAAGCGGTTCTCATCCCTGCGGGTTAGGGCCCCTGCAAGCCAGTCCTTCCTGCAAATCACCCATATCACAGATAGGGAATGTAATCAATGAACATAACCACAAATCGATATGTATATGCATAGTTCTCTGCATAAGAGAACGGAGTATGGCCTCAGGCAAAACTCTGTTCTTGGGTCCATGCGATCATGAATAAATCAATTGTTTTCTTCTTACCTCTTAAATAAGGATAACAACATTGTTGTACTACATGAAATTTTTTTAAGGGTAACTAATGTTTCAGAAATGTTGTTAATTTGTTTTGGACTGTAGTGGTTTCATCAGATTCTGAGTGAGATCAGAAGCCTGTGCATTATACTCATACATACAAATACCATGGGTCATGCATGGTCCTCAGAGGGAGGTTTCACAGAGGGAAAGGGAAAATGGAGGAAAGGGGAACATGAGTGATAGAAGCCTTATCAATATTTACACAAAGGATTGTCAAACTAGGGAAGAACTGCTGCTACACAAACAAATCATCAGCAATACACATATTCTTTGGGAAATTCCTCTTTAAAAGCATAACACGAGCTTTAAAACAAAATTGTTAGATTTGTAGATTTTGTAATGCAGACGACAATAATCTCCTATATGAACATTAAACTAGGACACGTGTGATAAAAAATTCCATCTGCAATCAGTACAAAAACATTTTTACTTGGAAAGCTGATTGTTGTTTGTTTAAAAATCGCATTCTTCTTTTGCCATATAGATCAACTGCTCAGAATCACAACTACACCTGCTTTTAACTTTTATTTCTCATTGAGTATATAAACAAAGCAAAATAAACCACTAGTGTTTAGCCTGACCCCATGCCCTTTGAAAACAAAGGAAGAACAAGACTCCTGGTAACTTCAGAGGGCATTGCATCCAGCCCATTGTTTTTAAAAGTCAAAAGCTAACACAGATTGTTCATTTCCTGGCATTGGCATCAGCAGTAAATGGGATTGCCTCACAAAACGTTTGCTCAGTCCTCTGGGGACAAAGGATAAGAGCATGTTACATTGCTCAACAATGATCTCCTCAACCAGCTACACAGCAGCACTGTTTCATTTCAATAGCTCGTTACCTCCTTGGCGAGCAAAATGAGACCATGGAGTCGAAACTATGGGGAGAAGAGTGAAAGCCAGCAAGAAGGGTGGGTCTGAAATACCGTTCTGGAACATGCCCTGCTTCCAAATGAAAGGAGTAGGACATAGAGGCTAACATTGCAAGGCAGCAAAGTGGTAAATTGTTCCTCTGAGGAAACATAGGGACTGCTTGATGGCCACAGCCTTCTTGGTATGACTTTGGGGCAGGAAGTATCTCTCTGTGTTGTAGCACCTACAGTGCAGGCATCTACACCATTGCCAGTTGTCCAGACTCGCTCCATAGTGAATGGACAGAAATAGGCCTTCCTACTCTACCTTCTAAATGAAGATGATTTGTTTAATCTGTTTTAGACATCGGAAATGGGATGAGAGGAGCTCTGCCCTCAGAAGGCCTGTTCCCTTGACTATAAAGGGAGCCTAGACAGTTAACTCAGATACAGACACCTACGGTGCAGAATCTATATTTGGACAGATGAATCCCACTGCTGGTGTTTACTATAAATAGGGAAGTGCACAGTATATTTAAAGCAGAAAATCCATTGGGTACTGCTGAGATTATTGTTAATGCTGCTTAAACTAGTTAATTAAATAACTAGTCAATCACCCCCTAGTGTAGAGAGGACCAGCCATACAGCTACTGAAGTCAATAGTAAAGTTAATGCAGGCAAAGGCAGACACTGATCTGTGTCTATGTATAACCATGCATCGTAGCAAGAGAAAAACCCCTCCTTAGTTCTAGATCCAGTCCTTTTCAATTTTTTTATATTATAGCAATCCAAATATTTCATTCTGCTGGTTGTAGCAGAAAGGAGCAGCTGCAAAGCTCAGCTGAACCGCTATTGCTCTCTGTGTGAGTGTTCCTAGTATGCCTGATTGCAAGATACAAGACATTAATGTAAGCCTGTTTCACTGCCTCCAAACTATAAGACTCTTCAGGCCTGAATTGCTATTTAAGACCCATCACTAATAAATTCGGGGCAATGGCTTCACAAAATTAAAGAGCTGGCCTTGACAAGTTGCTATATCACAAGAGCACTGACTATCGTCAGTGTAAATCAGATCAGATGAATGATTCTGGTACCTAAACTGCAAAAATGTGGCACTTGATACTGCCCAATCAACTATAGCTATAATGACCATAGTAAGAATTTACTCCTTCATAAATCACTTTGAACAGTATTGTGGAAACAGCATGATAGGCAAGGGAGGCATTTGTGTGGATATTTTTGTAATTAAAAGGAAGAAAACCTTTCATAAGTCTCACTGCCAGGTGGCTAACTGCCATCTCTGAGAGAATGTGTTGTAAAACATTGGGCACATTTACCATGGAGAAAGACTCACCAGCCTAAAGGGTTGGATGGATAGTTTTGAACTTTATAGTGGTTGGTGGAAATCCTGAAGTCTGTTCTTGGAATGTAAAATGGATTTAGCCATGACAGCTATATCAGAATCTTTAGTTTCCTTCCTGCTTTATTAGGGGATTTAACTGCTCTAGTGGAAACTCACATTCCAGTAAGCATCCCTGGCTGAAGTGAAACACAATTTTTTACTTACTTGTTGACTTCTCCCTACCTTTGTGGTAATTGGAGACTGCATGTCTATTGGAATTGTGAAATCATCTCTGAGAAATTGGTAAGATTTCATAAAGTGCTGCAATCAGCTGTAAGAGTGAAAGACGGCAGAAGGGTTAAGAAATCAAGACAACAATCACTCATTTATAGAGGTCTTCGTGATCTGAACAAGGGTAGTATGAAGGTGATATGTGACAGATAAGGAAAGGGTGAAGTGAGAAATTAGTGGACCAAAACAGGGGAAGGAAACAAAGAAAAGATGGCCTGTTTCATCTCACATCACCTGTTGAACATTTAAAAAGCAAAATATCCAGCATATGATAGAAGAGGTTTCTGAAGGACTTCCTGAGGAAAGGCCACTGGTCGATTCTTTCCTCCACTGCGCAGCTTCCACCAGACCCAGGCCATCAAACATGAGAAGGTACCTGGCTGTTCCAAACAAACCAGCAACCTGAAAACGGTGAGGTTCTGCCTTGCCTTTCCATGTTCTCTGAGTCTCTTTCTTCCCCCTTAGTATCTCTTTTTTGGTCTTGCTCTTTCTGCCACTCAGCTTTTAATCTCACTTTGAGTTGGCCTGTGCTGCTCTACCAAATGCTGGATGGCGAATGGAAGGAAGGAGACCTGACTTGTCCAGGCAGGGGATAGCCCATTCAGGCAAGGGAATTGGGCTCCAGGCCAGCCAGTTACCAGGTGTGACTGGCTACCCCAAACAATTTTTCATGACTACTCAGTTCTCTTGTATCCTGAAAGGTTCAGCAATAGCTACACCTCCCCAGCTTTCCACTCTCTTATCCTTTCTCCTTTCCCTGTCTATATTTATTTTCAAAAGCAGGAAATCAATCTTTACTCCTACAGTCATGAACCGAAAGATGAATATGAGAATTAAACCTTTTTTGTTGTGCTAAGAAGCACTTCTGGATAGTGTAATGGATTCTAAATTAATACCCGACATCTAGCAAAGGGACTCTGACAGATTTTGATTAAGTTAGTCTTGTTTAACTACTTGATTTCAAACTCCAAATGCTTTGTGTTTTGTTTTCGTACATACTAATCAATATACCTCCCAGTTCTGGCATGTATTTCTCGTGCAGCTGCCATGTGACTGAGCAAACTAAGCTCTCTGTACTTAAAACCACAAACGATGTTAATGGTTTAACACTTTACACTGGTAAGATCACATTAACACCTATGACTGAAGTCTCACTTATCCTACTGAAACTAACACAACATGACTGGTTATATCTGACTGCTGTTGCTATTGATGCCATGCTTTAGTAAAGATGCATTTGTTTCAAACTTCCGAACCCCCTTTGCACCACTGCATAATTTCCATCTAGATTATCAAGTAGAAAGAAAAACCCAGGTTCCTCTATTTTTAGCTTGTTTGACCATGTGAGTGTTAAGGTAAAATGTCATGAAGGCATAACCAAGTACTGATGCTTTGGCAAGTCACCAGTGAAGGAAAAAATGAAGGCACTGAAGGTTTTTAGCGGTCACTGCATTTAACATTAATACATTGTGAGAAAAATGTAAGTTAAACCACAATATATTATAGAGATAGTAAAGCATGTGTAGCCTGCAATATTTCAGGATAAATGATAAGGATAAATGATCGTGTCCTGTTCTCAATGAAAAGGAGCTTGGGAGCCCATGAAATGGCAGAAGATGAATCTTTGTTTCTTTTTACATGTCCTTTCAAGGTGAAGGAGGTCAAATAAAGCAGTCTCTAAGCTTATAAATCACTCTGCTAGGCTAGTTTAAAATATCATTCTACAGAAACATAGGTGACAAGTTTTTAAAATGAAGATAAAAGAGGTTGCTGTCAAGTATTTGATTTGTTGAAGGCTTTCAGCAAGGACTTTGGAGAGGAAGGAAAAGGAGAAATTTTGAAGAAAATTGGAAAATCTCTGGTGGGTAGAGTTCTTCAGACTGGAAAACTGAAGAAGCCGTGGAATCCAAGAGCACATGATATCTGATGAAAGGTGGTAATAGATGAAGTGTGCTTAAATCCAGTTACAAATAAAGTGCAAAACATTTCTGAAGAAAAAAATTTTCATTTTTGTGAATTTGCATTTTTATTTAGAATTTCTTATATTCTTCATATGGCTTAACAATACCTGAGACAAACACTATAAGGACTTCGACAAAACATCCTACAAGATTCTCACGGCTCAAAGATTATTTATATGAACATGATTTGACATGAAGTCAATACAACATGAAAGATATTGAACTGTGTTGTTTTAATAACAATCTTATTAGAGTCAAGCAACTAATAAGTACAGAACAGACAAGAGACTGTTGTCTGAACATTTTAGACACGAGGCATTTTAGGCCCTTCCCCACTGTGAGAAAGAGCATGTGTGTTTTCAACCATGCTACAGTGAAGTTTCAAGCAGGAACAGAAAGGGGAACGGTACTTTTATTCATGTTTCTCTTCAACCAGTTCACAGGCTATTTCTGACCTTCAAACACAGCTTTAAACATTAGTGTTCTTTCCTGCAATGTGATCAAAACTATACTTTACATTGTGTTAATTAACACATTTCCTATTGTAATGCATTTTCCCAAACCAAAGACGGCAAGAGGGATTTCACTGGCAAATGTCCACTGTTCTCATCCAAATGAAGGCCAGGCTGGCAGGAGCTATCTTTTTGTTGGTGATCTGTACCAATGCGTCCTGTAATATTTTTTTCATCTAAAGCATTATGATAAAGCAGAGCAGTTCTATGAAAGCATTGGCTGTCCACTTAACCCTTCTTAACTGCATAAGGGAACATACTAGGAGAGGTTTATTTTCCATGGCGTGCTCATTTTTACTAGCAAGAGGTCATCTCTGGAAGAATGACCGGTTGAGGGACAGCACCATTGGACAGGTGCCCTGAAGTGAAATGGAGGTAGATCTGAAGAAATAACTGAGGCTGGGGTCTTTCTGTCTTTGTTGCTAATATCAGACAATATGGTTTTTTATGTGGTCATGAAGTAAGTTTGACACACACAGTTTCTCCTGATATATTTGTGGTTTCATACCTGTTATGATTCTCTTATACGTCTTTCCGAATACGGAATAACTAAAAAAAATCCAAAATATTACTGCATGTAGACATATTTATAATTATACATAGGCATAAAGGTTGAAAAATCTTTGTCTGCCCCCCCTTGTTTGGTTATGTAAATCTTACCTAAAATGCAGCCGTGGTATGAAATCTGTTGGCATAGGAGATTACAGCTACATAGAGAAGCTAGTTTTGAATGCAAAAAGGTTTCTTCCTTGAGCTTTACTCCCTGCTGTCATCCTGTCTCTGGGTTTTCTTCTCACCACAGCTCTGGTGAGAGCAATTTCCTCACACTTGCACAGCTGCTCTGTCCAATCCATTCTTGAACATTTCCACATTGTTAATATTATCCATGTCCAAAGACATCCTGACCTGCTGCTTGTCTCTGAGTAGTTATCATCTTCGTTCCCACTGAAGGTTTTTACTTTACTTTTAGGTTTTTACTAGCCATCTTGATTGTCTCATTCTTCCACCAGCACATGTAGATACTGGAATAATGTAAACAATACCTAGAGCCATATCTTTTAATTCCAACAAGATGATACACTGTTTTGGGAAGAGCGCATGGATGACAGAAAATATTTTGCTAATTAGGATAGATGATTGTTTATGATGAATCCTAAGTTCTCAGGCTGATCCTTGCTTGTCACTCAGTTTAGTTAGGTTTTCTAGAACAAGTTTCACACAGAGCTTCCACTACCTGGGCAGAACAGAGGTATTCCTTCTGGTATTGCTCCAGGGGTAGTCTGAGATGATATTTAATGTCTTCAGGAGAAGCGGTGATTCGCACAGTCAGCTACAGCACTGTTTCTTTACAGGAAACTGCCAACTGTCTGCCACTGACATCAGAAGGAAAGGAAGAGCATTTTGATTGAATACAGGAGAATATATCCACAGAGTTAAAATTAGATCTTGTTTTTTTAAGAAGTGAGCAAATAACTGTTTCAGAGCAACAACAAGAACAACAAAAACAACAATAACAAAACCCAGGATAGAAGAGAGAGCCAAGTTTGCACTTCATATTTTTAAGCACTGCTGATTTGGAAGCCAACCATGAATGCCAATAGTTGCTTATGTACTGTACATGCTGTACTCCAAAAGCATATCCGCTACGGCAGGCCAACCAGAAGGGAAGGCATGGAATTTTCCTTTGAAACAGAAAAGGTCTCATTGCTCACAAGCATTTTGCTCTCAAGTTAACTCCTTTGTTTCTTCTTTCTTGTGTAAGACTGGGCCTGCATCTGAGCAGTCCCACAACACGTCTGTCAATGCAATTAAGGGTCTTGAATTAGTCTCTGATGTTTAGTAACTGCCATAGTATAGTGCTTCTTATTTGATTTTCCTTTTCTCAGTCAATACTTCCAAGACTTTTCGCCTTTCCTAAGGACTTCTGCTGTTTTTCTTGTCTGATATTGCTGTTGTTGTTGTTGTTCCATGGTGATAAACAAACTGAAGGCGGACACAGCCTCGCCTCTGGCCTGATCTGGAGTCCAGGGGTTCTGTCCCTCAGGATAGCATAGGTAAATGTGAGGGGATTATTGTGGGAAGCTGTGCACAGATTCTGTAACTGAAAAAAAAAAAGCATATTCCAAAGTTAAGACACCAAGAAAGTTACATTATCCTGAGAAAATAACATCATCTTCATTGTTACATTTGCTGACGCAGAAGATTAGGGCTCTCTGTTGAAGGCGGAGAACGGCAAGAACTTTCATATCTAGGGAACAGGTTCCTGTTCTTCTATCGCCCAAGTTTGGTTACCGCCGCTCCTGGATGTGAGGGGAGAAACTGGGATAGAAAAAACAGACATGGCCCTCTTCACCCTCACGAAACAGGGGAACAACACCACAACAAAACCACTGTATTTAGGGAACAGAAACTATAAAGGAGCTTCTGGAAATAATCCAAGCCAGATCTCAGTAGGAAGACATGGATGCTCAGAAACAGAAAAAAGAACCATTAACAGATGTTTGCCTACAAAATGGGATAACCATAAGTACTGACTATTTCATAATTTGGTAATGTGGATATGATTATAGACAGTTTTATTTTCCTTCATTATATTATTTATTTATTACTCACATTTGTTGCAGGAAATCTCTCTCTAAATACTTTTTTAGCACAGAGGGAAGTCCGTGCAACCTCTCTGATTGTCTCCCCTTGCTTGTGTGTACTTTCACATACATTCACTTTGTGACTAAATAGTTTTGTTATGTGCAAGTAATTCAACCACAGGTACTTTGGCATCCTAGAAAAAAATTATACTTTATGGAGGAGTGCTACTGCTATATATCATGGCACATGTACCCGTGTGTATATTTCCAAGCCCCATCCCCAAAAAAGGAAGGAAACCAAATGCTTTCATTACATGAAAATACAGCAAGGTATTATGCCTGTAAAGGTAACACTCATTCTCCTTGTGTATTTGAGGGCCAGGACACCCACACATTTGGCGTGTTGCCACATGCAGTTAGGTAAGGTAATGTCACATGCACAGCAGGCTGTTCTTATCCTCCATCTGTTCTAAGTCATGCAGATTCAAGTTGTGTGTCCCTCAAAAGTCCACTTTTCCAGCACCATCCAGTCTGTAACAAACACAGAGGCAAGGATCCTCAGTTTATGGATCCTTTAGTACTTGGCCTGTAAGTGCAATGGAGTGAGGTGGGCTTTTTTTTTTTTTTTTTTTTTTTCTTCGGTCTCANTGGTGGGCTTTTTTTTTTTTTTTTTTTTTGCATTAGGCCTAAATTCACTTACAGCAGAGAAGCAGAGGCTTTGGGCTACAGTTTAACCTCTCGCACTTGAAAAGCATGCGTGTGGAGGGTGGTTGTTCAATTTAATACATGAGGTGTGCAATTGTCGTATTTGAACAGTACTTCAGCCCATTCATGATTTAGTCAACCTAACAGAATGTGTTTCTCTGAGCTCATCTAATTTATGTATATGCTCTTAAAGTATTTATTATGTTTCAAGTCCTTATAACAAATAAATATCAGTTACAATAGCTTTTCTACTGCGACCAAGTTACACATAAGTGGGGGGGTAAGGCTTAATATACAGAACAATAGAAAAAAATAGACATCGCATTCTCAACAAAAATACCGTTTTCTGTATGTTGTAATAGTTTTTATTAACTGCCAGAACAGTGGATGTTTCTTAGAGATAAAACTTGATGCATCGTTGCTATCCTTCCAATGAAAAGCAGTAGATCAGAGTACGCTGAAAGCAACCTCTCTTCTCTCAACATTCATAGAAGTTGACTGCAAGCTGTTATGTTCAGCAGTCAACTTCTTTTATAGCGTTGCCATAAAATGCCATGCGTATGTTGTGCGATCATAGCATGCTGCTGTGAAGAGCCACTGTAGCATAAACAGACAAGGGAGGTGAATTAAAATTACTATAGGGATCCAAGGCAGATTCTGATTGTATTGGTGTAAATTTAGAGTCATTTAACCCAACCCTAGATTTACAGCACTATAACTGAAATAAAAATGACACCCCTGTAGCTGCATTTTCTGACTTCTGTGAAATTCTGGTCTGCATCTTGACAGCGGTTAGCATAGTTACTTCCCTTTATGTCTTCAATATTTCTTTCAGATTTCTATTGTCTTCCCTTTTTCTTCACTTTCTGTGCAGCTGTCATCATAGCATTTCAGCTCCAGTTAGAAGAGCAAGGCAGATGTCTCCCAGCAGAGGCTCTGCCAACATCACTCCAATGACAGCTGTGGGAGCAGTGCTGTGATAACAGCATGACCACCAGCGTCAACAGAGAATGACCACATCACATCTGCAAAGCTTTTCAGCTTCCACTGGCTTAGGGCCTGCAGTCTCAAATCACTTCTATACTTGAGCCTCTCAGCTGGCAGCACTTAATGCTACTTAGTTCTCTACTATATTATATACATTTATGTCTCTTTTATTGGTTTTGATTTAAAAAAAAATATCTGAATTATCACAACGTATTTTAATCCCGGGGTGAGAAGGAACTTTTGAACATGCCTCTTCCTGAGTTGACCCCTGGGCCTAGCTGTATCTGAAAAGCTAATTGAAAGTGCCAAAACATTACTATGAACCATGACTTTCAGCTCTCCAAATGGAAATTAGCATGACATTTAAAAGAACTAATTCAACATTTACTAAAAAGCTAGCAAATACCAATAGCTTACAAAAAGTTACCTGAAAACATGACTTAGCTATTTAGTGTATGTTGATGGTGTGTTTAAAGGTTGTTTATGTATAGTTTTAAAATGTACCAAGGAAGATATTTCATAGGTGAAAAGAAACACAAGTCAAAAGTATGCTTGCTATGGAAGCAATTGTGTAAGTTCAGTGGTATTTCTGCATGCTCCTTTTATATACCAAGGTCTGTGTAGGGATTTTCTCTGATAAAATATTTTGTCAAGTGAAGTTCTAACTTAGAACCAAAGCACCCTCATACATCAGCAAGTTGTACCTTTGTTTGCACAGCCCATGCAGGTGCCTCTACAGCGTTCTTGTGCCATTTGATTAAGAAAGTGAGAGTACTACCATCCTCTCCCCATCTACAGGCAAAACTTGCAGATTACCGCAGAGTCTTTATTTGTTCGTTACAATAAAAGTCAAATGGTCACTCTGACTTTTCAGCAAGAAGGACTTCCAGCAGGTATGTAATTCCAGTTGCTTATAAAGTAATGAACTTAGTGTCCATGGTTGTACCCACAGCTGCCAGTGCAGCCCAGGAACATCACAATTCTCTTGAGCTGTTAAATTGAGCAGAAAGGATGTCCCAGTTCCTCTCTACAGCTGATAGTTGTGATAACCTTTATCAGCCACCAGACAGACTCAGCTCTAAGTTATACTGTGCAAATAGGAAGCAAACCCATTGTTTCCTTGGAGATATTCCTTACATAGTTTGCTACACGGACTCTTCATCGTCAGTGATTAAAAGCACTCTAAGTAAGACTGCCTCCACTTAATATAGAAGATGACAAAAATGCATCTAAACCCAAGCACAGGTCACAAATTACTGGTTCAGTCTTGGCTATGCAGTAATGCTTGTCATTGACTACACTAGAATTTGGCAACTAGTACTGGGTTAACCCTGCACACCAGTTTTACAAAAAATGCTGCCATATCTTGAAGTATCTGAAGCATTCAGCCTATTTCCTGCCTCCAAAAGGTAGTTCCTTCAGCTGTAGAGTTTACTTACTTTTCTGGGCTATCGAGTATATCTGATTCAGAAGAAAAGGTGCTGTCTGAGGATTGCCACAGGTGCCTCTTGCAACATTTTCATATTGCAGGTTGTGGGATGTTGGAACTTGTGGAACTTGTACTATCTGATAAAAGACTTTGGTCCCATTTCAGGAAATTGTCCCTGTGCAAAGAAGCTCATTAACATATGCCTAAGCTCTGCAGAAGGCAGTGAAAAATATGCACATTCTTAAAGTTAAGCATGTACTTTCCTGAGAATCTCAACGTGTAACTTGATATGGCTGCAGGTGCGAGATGTTTGCTGAGGCTGGTGAAGATAGGTTGTGTCTCTCTGTGGCATATACAGGATGAGAGTTTCCTTCCCAAAAAAAGAGATATTCTAAAGAAGAGTAATTGGGGCTTTCTTTTTTTTTCCATATTTAAGGGAGAAAAACTGATCTCAATTGCTCTAAAAAAATTGTGATTCATTTGTAATACCAGCAACCAGGCAAGTGAAATGTACTTAATTGAAAGTGGAAATAATTTTAGTGAGCTTCAAATTCCTTTTGCTTCAAATGCTTATTCAGCTCAAATATCTGTATGAAAAGATGCTCTAGTGAAAAATTGAACCCTATGAGTAATGGACAAAATCTTCCTATTCACACCCATTCATCTAAGACATCCAAGAAATCTTTCAAAAACAGGAAAGATTTATTTGAGATCTCTAAGTACACATCAGGCAGAAATAAAGTGTTTTTCAAATACATATACTTGTAAAGCTTTTATTTCATAACAAAATGAAAAATAGCTCAAATATGTTTCCTCTTTTTCTGCTTACCCATCAACAAAACATATTCTGTTATTAAAGACCTGCCTGGATCTCCCCGCTTTCACATAAGTAGTATTTTTAGTGTTATCTGAACTTTCTTCTTAGGTCCATTTCATTTTCCAGACATTTCTCTTAGAGGAACATTTTGGACCTCAGAGTGTAGACACTGACAGTCCAAAGGCAAAAGACTGCCGGTAGGCTTTCAGGAGCAGCCTTTTTTGATACTGTACTCAATATGGTTGTTATACATCCTATAAATGGCTAATGCCAAATATCCAAGAAAGGAATTTGGCCTTGTCTAAACGCAGGATTTTGACTGTCTGTGAGTGCTCTTATTCAGGAAAAGGTTGCCCTATTTCTAAACAATGTACCTTTAAAATCTATGTTATTTCACAATTGAGTACTGTTGTTCTAAAATTATAGCAGTCATGAAGACCTGAACTATCATAACTGTAAGCATAATATGTGAGCCATTTGCTTATTTTGGTTCCACTTAACCATGTAGGCAGATCCTTTTATTCATGTAAAACTGGTTATTTCAGTTTATTTTGTGTCTGTGAATTTCCCTGCTGCCCTATTTTCTCACTCACATGATGAGTTCTTTGTACAAGAACTAAGCTGATTGGTGCAAAACCAAGGACAGTTGAATGATAGTCCTATGCACTGTTCAAATCTATTTCTAGTCAAAACAGAGTTATGGTACAGACTCACTAGATGTGTGCTAGCTCATCCTTAAGATGAAGTATCCATTTTTTCCAAGCCCAATGAAAATAGCACTGATGAAACTAAAAGTACACTGATCTTCTACAGTGCTTCCAGCCTTGTACAATCACCCTGCACAATACCTCTTTTTTTATTTTGTAAAATACAGTAACACACCAACTCAAAATTCATAGGGTGGGAGACCATTACAGAAGGTGATATACACGTTACTAAAGCTTGGGAAGGAACATCGAAATAATAACAACAACAAGTTAAATCCCATGACTGTTGCTAAGTCAACATTCCAAGTGCTAAGCAGGACAATTTTCCTTAAGCTATTTTCTTACCTAGTCACTGAATTAAAAACAGCTACTCAGTCTTTGGCTCACAGAAGTAATCTGTCAAAAAATGGATAGCTTTAAAAGATATTCAAGTCAAACAAAGCAAATTCTCATGTGTACCAGCTAGACATTTATGGTCAAATATTGTGTATATAGTGAATCTCCAGGAATATTAAGGTGCTTGAATCCCAAAGACAGGCAGTCAGAGTCCTCATTTAGATGCTTCTTTTCCTGGAGGCGTATAAAATCTCTAGGCCCCCAAGTTCTCATAGGTGATATTTACTAAGTGGCTAAGTGAATGAAATGGGAGGGTTGATGCCTGAGCTTTGTATTTCTTAAGGAAGATATTCCATCCCTTAGCTTGTATCCAAAACCCAGTCCAGAAAACACTCCAAGTACAAACATGTTGGGTTGAGCCATATAGGAAACATGGCTGGGGTTCTATCATCACTCTTCCTGCCCTTTTATTTATCAGCTAAAGAGTTCAGCTGAGACATGGAAGGCACTGTTCCTTTTGCTCATGTCTCTGCCTTTTGAATAGGTATTTCCCACCTTCCAAGGTAGGCACTGAACATCCATTCTTTCTACGCTTTTCCAGTGTGCAAAGAGTAGCAAAATACTTGTTAGAACTGAGACAGTGCAGGGAACAAAGTGAAGGAATGTAGAAACCAGTGTGATAATGTAGCTCAGTAGTTAGCTCTCTCACCTAAGTAAAGAGAGGACTGAATCTCAGTCCCTGCTCTCATGATTACTTAATATGAGATGCTTAAAATTTCATCGACACGGGCACTGAGGCCTATTCTCTTGTAGCTGAGTGCCTCAAATGCTAGGCAATAAAGTATTGCTCTCTCTTTTGCCTAATGAATATTTAATTATTGTCAGTGAAGTAAAGCAGCTTCACCAAGAGGAATTATGACTTTTTTTCTGTCCTCAAACTAACTGCTGAGCTATTGGATAAAACTGAGCTTCTGGCTATGCCTCTCTGGAATCTGTGAGCCTAACTGTGCATTCAAGGTAGATAAACACCAAGAGAAAATAAGTTTCTTGCTATAGCCTGAGATTAAGCAGTTAAATCCTTCAGAGAGCTTAGTCTCCACACTCTTGCTAATTTCCATTGACTTTGTTGCTTTCCTGCTCAAATGCTCTAGGTCTTTGAGCTCTGCAGCGAAGGGATCTAACTCAGGGCTGGTGTATGACACCTGAAAGTCAGATACTAGGACATGCAACGTGGGCTGCCTCTGTCCCTCAGGGATCTAGCTCATAATATCCACAGTCCTTAAAAAAACCCCATGGATAATATGTAAGGGCCATATGCATTCAGAGTAGGGAATATTAAATGGGAAAGTAAAACTGAGAGGAAACAGAACCATAGAGCCAATTACTTAGGTTAATTTTCTTGCTTCTGTCCCTTAGTGCCTGAAAATCCACAGGATCTTCTCAGTAAGCCAGTCAATTTGCTGAGAGAGGTGTTCACTAATAAGGCAGCTTATGCAGACACACTCCTATTGTCTCCCAGTCTGTCCAGTGCTCATTAGTCTCCTGTAGTCCCCAGCTGATGGTCCTTTGAGACCTGCATCCAGCTTACAGACCTCCTGCTTTGCTCTAAGCTAGCTCTAGGTGGGTCCGTCCTACAACTAGCATGCAAATCAGAGACCTTGCTGCTGGTCCTTTGCAACCATAGCAGATAGTGGCCGTCTCAGAGAGCTGGAGCCAACATGAGAGGACTCACAGAAGGAGACAGATCTTGAGATTACCTGTTCCTTTGAGGGAAATGGATTACTGGGATTTTGAAATCGGACACTATCTCTTTAAAGGGAAGAACCATGCTGTGGAAAAAGGCACGAGACTTGAGTTTTTCTCAGGAAAACCAAACACGTCTGTACCAGAGCCTAAACACTATTCTTCAAATTCTCATGGACCAAAAGGCAGCTAAGAAGCAACTTGCCAAAAGAAGGCATTTGATTTGGAGGATACCCATCATTTTTTCAGTATTCTCAGATGTCAACTTGACACAGACCTCTTATGATTGGCTGAACTCCAGGTGTGATACTCGGGCAAGGAATATATCTTTGGGGAATTAATTAATGCAAAAAAACTGCAGAAGATCAAAACACTGACTTTGGCTTACAACATGGGCTAGTCCCCGTGAACCATACACAGCAGACAGGGCAGACTCCTAGCCATCTAAGTGTTCTGTAGTAGCTGTGGTTAAATATGCTTTATCAAGTTTAAGACCTAGTCTCTTGCCATGCAATCCAATTTCCATAATTATTTCTCTGTTAAAACCTTTTTTGAATACATGTTACATTGTGGTTTTCAGAACCCACAACAATTTATTGTTGTTTAGGCAATTATTGTGTCACCTGATGACCTCTCCCCACCTGGGAAGGGGAATCGGGAAAAACAAGGAAACCCAAGGGTTGAAATATAAACAGATTTAATAGAATAAGATGAAAGAGTTAACATTAATAATACTAAAGAACCAATATTGATCCTGATACCAATATACAATATACAAGGATTATACTCAGACAACTCTATCAGCAGGAAGCTGTGCACTCCCAGCAGTGGACAGGAAGTGTTGGACACTGCAAGCGCTACAGCTTCAGGAGGGAGAGAAGGGCTTGGTGATCCAGCACCGGGGCAAGAAGTTCTCAAGATCACAGGCATCAAGGAAGAGAGAGAACCTCAGCAAACTTTCTAATTTATAGTGAATGTGATATTCATGGTATGAAATAATGAGGTCAAGTAGGAAAGCTTGGGTCAAGTGCCTGGGTCTCGCTCCTCCTCATCCCTGCACCTGGCTAGCTCGAAAACACTGAGGGTTTTTTTTTTGAAACTCTACCATAGTTGCCTATAAAGTAAATATTTTCACAAATTCAGACACTAGAGAGTTCTAGAAGTGCAGTATTCCCAAGAATTAAAAAATACCTTACTGAAAAATAAAATTACTGAAGGAGAAATTCATCCCGTATCGCTCAAACCAGGACAACTTGTATTATTTACATTTAAATTACTCGGTATTGCTGATATGAAGGTTACTAAACACAGACACTGAAGGTGATTCCTGCAGATTTGATTCCATAGAAAGATTCGTTTGTTCATTGGTTCAAAACTTTGTTTATAGCTCATTGTTCTGAGAAAAGATATTTCCCAGATATGGATGGACTGGTAGGACCTTAGTATAATTGAAATATATTGTATTGTACTCTACTTTAGTTTAGGGATTGTCTTTAAAAGGGCAGGTATAAAATTGTCAAAAAGGAGGGTCTGAGGTTTTTAAATTTTGGGTTGCTGATGCTGTACATAGTGTAGGTAAATTGCAGGTAAAGAACTGGACTTGACTCTGGTTCAGGATCCAGTCTCTGGCTCTTTCACATTTCTCTGATCCTCAAGTAACTCGTTTTCATGCTGTGACTTCCTCCTCTGTTAAAATGGAAGTAATGATAGAAAGAAGGAAAGAAAAACTATCCAGCCATGCTGTTATTCTTCAGAATAAGGGTTGCTTTTTACTGCGTGCTTGCACAGTTCTTTGCACAATGGGACCCTGATCGCTACTGTGGTACATAACTAATAATGATAAGATGTAGATTTAATATTTTCCACCATCAGCATGATTCACTGTAAGACTTACAATCTTACTGTTTATTCTATACTACTTGGATAAAGAGCACTGTAATTAGAGAGCAGCAAAATTTTCATGCCACATAATTTATAAAGCTACAAGTACTCAGCAACAAGTGAGGAACAGATTTGCATTACAGTTATTAGTGATAATAGTACTGTACTATATACCTTACATTTACATAGCTTCTCTAATCCCAAAATGATTAAAATTCCTAAGTGAAACACAAAACACACAGAAATGTGGTCATCCATACATTAAGTGAAAAATACAGACGAGAAGAGAATTTTCTGCCAAGAGCATACTCTGAATAATGAAAGGAAGGAATAAGCAGAAGGAAAGTTTGAAATAAACGGAACAGAAGTGCTATACATTTCTGGAGGTATTTTGTACACATGAAGTTGTACTACCAAAAGAGCTTTGATGAGTTGCTCCAGTTGAATGACCATTAGAAAAAGCTCCATAACTTTCAGGGGAAAGATTACCAATGTTATAAATATAAAATTGCATCTCCCACAGGATATAGTAACTAGATAATGTACCCTGTTCCTCAAAGCATGAGTTGAAACAGCTAAGTATATGCAGTAAAAGCTGTCTAGAAGAGAGAAGCATGACAGAAAAAGCCTAGAATGATGGATATGCCCAAACATGAGGCCTACCATAAAAGATAAGGCATCTAATATATGTAATTTGCAAAAAGCAAGAAAAACTGCTAAGAAACACAAGAGATTTAATAAAGTTAACACAGATCTGTTTGGATGAACCATAAACATTTAACTGCTATTGTTGTAGCTGGTATTTCTAAACTTCCAAAAAAGTATTTTCACAAGAACAGATCGGTGCTTCACTTCTAAGCTAGTTATGCCACTGTGAGAAGTTGGTGTGTACATTTTTTAAAGCTACAAATATTTATACTTACCAGTACTTTTTGTATGTTCAAAATCTGGTCTTATTAGCTGACCTAATATATTTCCTGCATACTTGTTGAGTATTCCCAAGTGAGATCTAAGCGCCTGTGACATTTAGGATACAGTACTTATCCTCTCTGGTATTAACGATCTGCTCTTAATTTCTCTTAAGAAGAGAACAGCCTACAAATCAGAGAGTAATACTTCCACTCTTCTCACAGCTGGCAAGGCCTCAGCTGGACTACAGTGTCCAGCCTCTGGGCATTGCTCTTCAAGAAAGGAGTAGACTACTCAGGACAGTCCAGAGAACAGCAGTGAAAATAATTACAAGCCAAAAAACTACGTTCAGTGGGCCAAGACTGAAAGAACTGTTGCTGTGCACCTTAAAGGAGGGAAGACCTTGAGAGAGAGAAGGGTATACATTATTCACCCAGTCCATGGAGAGAAGAGTTTGTTGTGACAAGAAGCAGTGGACTTAAATTGCAGGAAGAAAGGATCAGGTTAGCTGTTGTGAAAAACTTGCTGAAGGTAGGGGTACTGGCACTCTGGAGTAGGTTGCCTCAGGAGCTGGTAGAGTCGCTCTCACTGAAGGTTTTAATACAGGTTAAACAAACAATCTATGGAAACCACAAAAATGCAGTAGTCGTTGATGATGGCAGGAACTTAATGACCATACAGCACGCTTCTCAGTCTTTTATTCTGCCGTCTCTCTGTTGTTTTTATGGTTTCAATTGCCTATTCAAAGTTGTTGAAAGAATTTTCTTCAAACTCTCTGAAATAATTCATGTCTGGACAGAGGCCAGCGGTGGAAAGTATGTAGGACAAAGTGACATCTTTGTTGTAAAAGGCATAAACTAGATAAAATGTCCACGGCCACTGAAGTATGACATTCGTTACTACAAATACCTTAATTAGATGGCTAAAACCGTACCACAGAAATATACAGAGTGTTAGTATCATTGGATTTCCTACTTAGAAAGGTATGATGTCACCTCCACGCATGACGAGCATCTCTGGTGTGCAGCAAAGCTGCTGGAGCAGCTTTTTGAAGTTGTAGCATGACAGGCTTTTGGCAACTGCTTGGAACAAAGCTGCTCTGATGGTTGTTTGATTAAGCAAATCTGCTGTGGTAAATGTCTGAAGCCAAGCTGTTTCTGCAGCTGTTTGAGCCAGAGCTAGTCCTGCAGTTTTTGAAGAAAGAAGGCATTTGTAAAGAATGAAGGAGGGAGATGGAAACAGAAAAGACAGAAGAGAGAAAGAAGATATTTTGAAACATTTTATCTACATATAGCATTAAAAACAAAAGTATGTTTGTTTTCGAACAGCTTTGTAAAACAAAACTATAATGCCATCTTGGGGTTTGAGCAATACTGGTGATTATAATATGCAGGATTTGTATAAAGTATATTAAATGATAGGCTTTAAGAATGGCATTAAAGCTGCCAAGTCAAGTAATCAAAAGGTAGGAAATGCCAGAAGTCAGGTTGTATGCAAATTTTACTCATCTCCCCTGTACAAATGCCTTTAGTTACATATCCACATAGGGGTTTTTCTTCAAGATCCAAGCCTCAATCAGCACTCAGGAGTGACAGGCTGTTTTTAAATGATCTCTGATATTTTATTTTCTTGTCCTTGTTCAGTATGAGTCCCTCTGCCTTGCTTATTTCACAGTATTAAAATCTTATCTAACAGAATGATTAATCTCCTCGATCTTTTCAGCGTTTCTTGTCACTGTACTCTCTGAGTGCCTCACAGATATGAATGTGTTTAGTTTTATGATACACCTCTAGCAGTTAAAGTGATATTGCTACTCCTGCTTTTTGCGGAGATAAGGTTAAAGCTATTCTGTAGTTTGGGGTGCTCAGTTCAAGGTGCATGATGTTGAGCCTAAATATAACAATTTATTTATTCAATTATTGTAATTCCTGGTGACTTCTCAAGTGTATAACAAATCTGTAAGCCAGATCATAGGAATTCAGGTAAGGCACCCAGATAAAGAGGCACTACATATGAAAAGCTTTTAGTGTAGATGATTTGCTAAGAATTACACAGGGATTTTGAGAGACAAGAAGGTGTATAAAGCCACTGTAAAATAAATAAAACAGATAAGTAATCATACAATTAAGAAATGTGTCACCTAAACACAAAGAAGACAATATACAGTCTTCATGATTGCATACCTTTGGTTTTTCCATTTCCTAACTTTTGAACACTTGGTTTGGAGTCTTAAAGATGTTCCGTCATACTTTTCTTTCTTTCTTTTGATCCAAACCAGAAGAAAATAATCTCCTACATGTTCCAGCTGTCATGCCTAAATGTGTATGTTTTATGAATGGAGCAGGAAAATGTAGATGCCCCACACAGTATTCTGACATTTAGGCTAACAGACTAACTAGGAATAATATTTTCTGTCCACTCTGTGGACCACAAAAAAACGATAGAACATTTTGATGGTCAGTTTCCAAACGATTTTCTGACAATGGCTGGATTGTTGAAGTCAAGGTTCTTGGGCTCCACTGCAACAGCCAGATTGAATGCACATCCACAGGACACAGGTGCCTGAATTTATCCCCGCAAAGCATAACCACCCTGGCTCTACCAGTCACTGTCTCAGTCTTACTTTCTCTTTAACCTTGGTCCTCTTTCCAGATCCATTTTTGGTTCCTTCCACTAGTTCCCTTCCTTTCTAGCTTTTAAACTGTTCTCTCTCTCCTGGCCCCTTTTCCTTCTTCACCATAGATTTCTCTGTAGACTGATGTTCAACACAAATCCCTCACCCAGGCTGAGTGGATCCTTCAGTCTTTCTCACAATTGCCAACACTTTTAGCAACTCTTCTTGTTTTTTTTTTCTTTCCTGCTGGGTCTGAATCTCTTCACCTCTTTTTCCACGTGCAGTTTACTGTCTCTATCACCATAACCGTCACAGTTCCCTCTTCTTTCAGTCTGTCTCTGCATTCTGGTATCCTGGTTCCTGTCTGCTCCTCATCTCCAGGCAGATCAGCTTTTTGCAAACTCTGCTTTTAAATAGTGCAGCTTCCTCCTTCTTGCTTCCTGTTTGTAGTAGGTGGGAGAAATAGAGCTTCTGCGCTCTGTCTTGGACTGTAGCCCAGTATGACGCAGAGCTGTAGTTGCAAGGAAAATCCTGCTCAGCCTCAGTCTGGAACATGTTCTATAATTACAGAATCTTTGAGAAATGCAACTGCTGACACCTGAGACTTCTGTACTGAGCATGTGTGAACTGGTTGGTTTTTTTTCCCAAAGGACTAGAACTTAGACCATTTCTTTTAAGAGATGGAGAGCACTACATTCTTGAAATTAAGGCAAGCCTCTGCCAAATTCTAAGCCCATTCTACAAGTTGTGGTAGCCCTAAAATTTTCAGCAAATTTCAGTTGGGTTTTTTATAAAGAAAATAATGTATTTTCCCTTAGCCTTGATCTCAGAAATGGCTGAGTTATTTGTTTCCAAAAAAAAAAAAATAAATTCAGGCCGAGGCAGATGCTCAGTGCGGAAAATTTCAGTGCAAATAATTAAACTTTGGCAAATTTACAAATAACTGAAAACAGAGTCTCATAATTGGAAATGTTGGACAACCTTGCTAGGCATGTGTGCATCCAGGCCTGTCTATAATACAATGTCCAATAAAATTGGGAGGAAAAATTCTTTTCATGGTCATCAGAGAAAAACTCACCTCATGGCTTTGCTGTCATCCCAGTGTCAAGTTTCATAACAGTGCTGTTGCACGAGGGTGCCATGAAGCTACTTTGAAAGCTTTGTTTTCATTAAAAAGGACATTATTTTATTTATGATATGATAGTTGCAATTGTTGCCATATGGATAACTCCAGCCATTCAGAGGTCCTGAATCAGGTCTCACGAAATCAAGAAAGTGATTCAAAATTTGTGATTGAAAGAGGGTTGGGGGAAAGTGGTGATTTCTCTTCCAGTTTCTGAGCTTTGGAGGTGGTTTTTAAATATAATCAAGTCTTTTTCTGTAATTGTCAAGGAAATTCACTTCACTTACTTACATATTGTCTATACTATGGTATTAAGTTAAATCAGAAGCAGAGACTTTAAAGCAAATACCAGATATACTGCTGGTTGTCAAGAGTTTGGACTCAGAGCCCCATGCTATTGCTAGTCCTTTTTCCACAGGATTTATTATGGACTAAGAGTCTGGATATGAAGCGCTCTGCTTGTGTTTTTGAGCCCTTTTTTCCCCTTGGCTTATCAATTGGATTTGAATTTTATATTTTCCATACTGGTTTGAAAAATTTTAAGACAGTTACAGTGCATATTGTATACACTTGAAAATGAAGGAAGCATGTTGAAGCCTCAGCACAGGGCAAACCTGAAGCAGCAGCTAAACTCTTCTCCTTTGACACTAACAGTGTATCAGTGTCTGGTACCACAAAAGGATTCTAAACCCAGTCAGACTGTAAAAGCTCTAAGAGTTACTGATAAATTTGACATAGGGCAAAGAGTCTATAACTGTAAAGGGGAAAAAAAAAAGGTGGGTTTTTTGAACTGGATTAATGTAAGCTAATTATTTTAGGAGGGCTTTTTCAAGGTAGTAATTGTGTGGAATGTTGGCTTGGCTCACAAGGAAAAGTTAAGAGATCCACACGAATACACATGGATTACCAAGTACCAAGCATTGTATAGTAATGGCATAAAATCTTCGGAGCATCTAAGTACCAAGAGAAGGGAGAGAGATTGTTTACTGCTGTGAAAGAAACTATAACAAAATGAGCAGATTTAAATTAAACGAGAGACTACTACATGCAAATGTTAGGGCAGCGTTTCCTTGATGATGAAATTCATGAAGATGCCTAGGAAATCAGTAGACATCCAGCTTCTTTGAACTTCCAGAATGAAACTGAACAGAGCAATATGCAAGGCAGTTGCAGAGGGGTTACCGAAATTAATTGCTCTGATCCCTATTTACCAAAATTTTGCTATTGAAATCCAGAAAATGTACTTCTCTTCCTTTACAGTGCTTAGTGGAGACAGATATGAACTGTCTGTGGCTTTGCCCTGACACATTGAGATTGATATGAGGTTAACTAGGTAGGGAAAGCCTCTAAGGGAATGAAGTGACAAAAGCAGCATAACCGAATAATTCTGAGTCTCACTACATGTACTCCTGAATATTTGGATCATAGTACCATGTGTTTCATCATCCACATCTGGACAGAAGGTGACAGCTCCTCACATGAGATACATCTCGCTTATCTTCAACTGTCTGAAATGGACAGCTGCACCTGAGCTAATCACCCTAAGTTCCCTTTACTGTCAAGGGAAAGAAGTAAGCATCTTGTGGAGTACAATCCATTTCATCTAATGTAGATGTCCGAAGTAAGGCAAAAGAATGACACTTGAGGTGACTATTTCTTGGTGTCACCTGTAATGGCTGTCTAAGACAAGTAGCTAACCTGGGATAACATAGTTAGGTGAAATGGCTTCTTTATTTTTGCCCAGGGTGGACATCATGACAGGTTTCTTTGTCACATATAAGCCAAACTGATGAAAAGCTCTATGATGAATGGAACTACGCTAGAGATGCATTTTGGAGCTTCTGCAAAATACAGTTGCTCAGCTCCTGAATGGGATGGGGCAGGCAGCCTCATGACACTGCTTTTCTAAAATCCATCCTAATATCAAGCATGCTTCTTGCGACAATGCCTATTTTTAAACCACTCAGGTGTTTAGGCCTTGTTGTAGCTGTGTCCTGCTGCTGACTTAATTCAGGGCCCCCAGCTTGAGACTCGCTCTTCTCAGTGGTCTGCCACAGCCTGCTTTTGGTGTACAGGATAAGGGTGTACCGGTCCTGCATTCTGTTTGCCTTGTGGTCCACTGCTTTCCTTTGTGCATAGAGAGGAGGATGCCAGCTGTCCTTACACCAAATTGCACCATGCTCTCCACTTAGTCTGAGGGTGAGTTCTCATGGTACAGCTAAGGGACTCTAACTGATGGCAGCTGCTGGAAAGCACGGTCTTGCTCTGCCCTTCTCTCCCAGAGCTGTTATTACCAGATCTAAGTCACACAGCCTCAGTGTGACCTGAAGTGGCTGACTGACCCAGTGAGGAACTGCTGCTTTTTCTTTCAGAGCTAGGTTTTCCCTGGGTCAGCCAGTTGAATTGACTCACCTTGCGGCTATACTTTTGTTAGTTGTGATGCAGAAAGCAGAGGGAGTACATGGCCACAGATTGACTGGGGTACGGGACTTCTTCCACCCCTTCAGCTGCGTTGCTGCATCATCTTAGCTGCAATATAAAATGGAAATAACTTCACTATGGACTGTTCATCAAGGCAGTTATTACTCTGTGTGAATAGGAGGCTTTCAGTGTACGTAATTGTTTATTCGTATCTGATTAATCACGTTTGGTTTTGCCATTCTATAATTGAGTTTATATTGTTAAGGAAAGCTTTGAAAACCTTGTGCTATTTGAGGTTGGAAGATTCAGTTAAATACGCTTTAAAACATCTCAAGATGCTGAAGTGATGGGTCTCATTTATAGCTCTGCTATGGGGTAATTCAGTGCCGAAGTATGCTGCTTTTCATTTTTTTTAATTTTGTCAAATGAGAGTGAAAAAACACAAGATGGTGGCTCTCACATGAGTCGCAGCACTGCCCTTGCTGTGCTGGGCAAGTTCCAAGCAGTAACCAAATTCAGAGAGACTACTGGGACATTCCTTGCAGTTCCAGCTGTGTGTTGCTCCTTAACTTCCTGTTCTAAAATAGTGAGGAATGTTGCTATCAGCATCTAAACATTTATTGCTTCCTTCCCCAGCAGCAAGCCCAATTCGCTGGCAGGCCACGAAGTATGGAGCCTGCCCCTGAAACAGATAGCACCTCAGTAGGTGAAGGGCTTCTAATGGTTGCACCCGTAACGCAGACCCTTTGGGTTACAGGAAACGTGCTAATGCAATTTACCATTATCTTGCACAGCAGGAGTTCCCTTCAGGGAAAGACTGATGTTTATTGTAATACTTGGATTTCATGAGGTGCCTTGAGAAAAGTGAATTATTAGGGATCGGAAAGATGTTAAAATCTCTATACAGCAAGCAATTTGACCACAACTAACAATTAAATGAGAGTGCATCTCTTATCGGGATTCCTATTCCACATAGGATTTTCCAAATTTTAAAATTATTTTCAGTTTTCCCTCTGGCGGCCATCTCCAAGAATAAGAGCACTTCAGACATCTCAGCTTTTAAGTACTCAAAAATCACTACTTGCTTTTAAAAGTTTTGGCCTTATGGTAATACCACACATATAAGTGGAAAAGAAATGGCTCCGCACAGATTTGCTGTATTCTGCTGCCACATTATTGTTCCAATGCCAGAACAGCCAGCCACAAATTGATTCCACTAGCACTGAAGGAAGTATTATGTATGAAAAAGGAAATTATGTCTAAAGTTTGTGAAAGAATCTTAACTCAGGATTTCCTGTACTTTTAGTTTTTATGTCATTTAGGAATGAAAGTCAGCAACCTTAACGCCATCTTAATGCAATTTTGTGTGTGCGTGCTGGAATTTCCCTTGGTTTAATGGAATGTAAGTGAAGTGAATACATGGACCCAGCTGAAATAAAATTGAAAAAGATTTTTATGTAAGTAAATAATGTCAGTTGTAAATGTTTACATTTTTATTCATGGAAGAGAAATTAATAATACCATATATGCCAAACGCATCCGTCCCTACCAGCCAACAAGGAGTTCAAGTTCTTTCTGGCATCATCTACAAAGGGAAAAGAGCAGGGAATTTCCTCTAAGAAACCTCTTTGGTCTAGTCCACCACTAGTTTCTATAGAGACAGTTTTCTCAAAAATCATCCTCATTTATAGCTATAAATAACTTCCACAGTTCAGTGCAAAAGTGGGGCTTAGCTGTAGAACTTACTGGGCATAAGTTGTACTTTATTTTGGAGAAATGGAAATCCAAGGTAGATCAAATATTTATGTGCAGTTGTTGATGAGAATTTATATAGCCATTGGGGATGGGGATGGAAAAGATGTGCAGAAGCAGCCTGTTAGTGACGCCATTTCAGTCTGGGAAAATTGTATCTATTGTATCACAGGGAGGAATGTTACTGCACTGTGAATGGGGATTTACATGCTAAACAAAACTGCATTAATAGGAGGACTAGTACTGCCTTAACCTCTCTTCCACTGCTGGTAGTCTGTATTACTCCCATGCAGACTAAGAGTCATGTGCTTCTTGGTTGGTGTTTGTGTGGCTTCTGAGTTCTGCAAAGTTGCTGATGTATTTTTCTTTATAATGGCCATGTGAGAAAATAATTATTATCTCTATCTTACTGAGGGGGAAACAAGTCCCACAGCAATAAAGAGCTTGATTTTTAATGTACTTTGCTGCTTGTTTAGAAGCTTAAAACTGTTTAGGTACTTAAAGATGTGGAAGGGCTGCAGGAGTGCTTCCCAGTGCATCAGCTGTGTCAAAGTGCAGTCTCTGATCTGAGCATCCCACTGTCCCCACCCTGAGCTTTGGTTTCCATGGGAAGAAGATCTATGCACACAAGATGTAGAGCCCTGGCGTGCAACTGCTCTGCAGTCTAGACATGGCCAAAGGCACCTAGACGGGATTTTTGAAAGCACCAGGTGCCTAATTTCTATTGTGCTCTGTGGCAAACAGGCCCTTAAGTGGCTCTGGAAATCCTACTGACTACTTACTGCATTCTTTAACAATTCTGCCTCTAAATGACTGCTCAAGATCACAGAAGTAGCCTGTGGCTACCATGCTAACCACTGGGATATTCTTTCTTCTGAGCCAATAAAGATTCGTAAGAATGAGCTAAATTGATGCAAGTTCCCAGCAGGACCAGGCACTTTTCCTGATGGGGCAGAAATGAGATGTGAACCCTCTGTCGGCTGTCAGGAGGGGCTGTGGCTTCAGGCAAGACTTAGGTACCAGGGAATGTTTCCACAACAGGGAACTTCGGATGTTTATAAACCTGGCTCTGTTATACTGTCCTGCCCTGTAAATCCTGACTGCTGCTAAATATATTTTGCACTGGTTTCACCACAGCAAAATGCTTTAAATTGCTTTGCATATCCACAGTAAAATACTTTCATCGACAAATGCATTACTGTAAATGAAAAGTTATGGAGGAAATGCAAATACTTAATTGAGGCAATGTTAAATTCAATACATGTTCTTTATAGTAAACAACATGAATATATGTGTGTGGGTAAGTCTGCAGTTCGTAAGTTTTAAATGTATTAAACTAAAACTAGTTGTGAACACCAAATAAAGAGCAGACTTTTTTTAGGTACCTCTACTTTGTCTAAACCTAGAAAAAGAAACCAGTGGATCCGTATATTTTTAGAAGTATACACAATGGGAAATTTTTATAAGCCTCCTGCAGGAAGATTTCACCTCAGTGAAAAGAGGAGCCTCACAGTTTAAAAGGAACATAATCGTCTCTTTTGCCTAGAGTACCACAACGTGTTGGCAGTTCTTGGTTTGCTGGAGATGAGAAGTCTCTACTAGATTTCTGTGCCAGCTTCTCTAACGCACAGCCTATCCGGGAAGGTTAAGATACTGAGTTGATATCTGAGATAGGTTGTACTATGCTATAAGCCTTGTTTACCAGGATGCAGACAAGACTGCCTGTGTGGCAAACAGCAGTGTAGCACAGAGATACCCAAAGTAGAGTTAAATTAGCTAGTTTGAATATGGCAATAATTTAGGT
Source organism: Rhinoptilus africanus (assembly GCA_013400135.1). Taxonomy (NCBI): domain Eukaryota; kingdom Metazoa; phylum Chordata; class Aves; order Charadriiformes; family Glareolidae; genus Rhinoptilus; species Rhinoptilus africanus. The sequence goes on along the minus strand of VXBO01011016.1, from coordinate 93,048 downwards.
CATAACAACACAGGTCAATGCACAGTGCTTCTTAGCAGGGAAATTTAGCCGTCAGGAGCTCCATGCTGCTGCAGTTTGTTTGCTTCTGGTGTTCCATGTATCTTCTTTAGCTTAATAACTCTCCTTAATTACAAAGTGCAGTTTAGATAATTTGCAGTGCTAGAATCCAAAGGCAGCTGATGTGGCTCCAATTTTCATATCATGCTTTGTAGCCTGAAAAGGTTCCTTTGTTCTGTATAAATTATGTTTTTATAGGGCACTTACATTCCTATGTTCCTCTGCAGTATAATGTTGCTGTCTTGGATGCTGCTTTACTTAGGCAGTCATAGTCTTCAGCTACAAAAATAGGTACGACTGGAACGGTCATTTTCATTACTAAATTGAAAACAAAATATTATTGGTACAGTGTACTGGTCTGGCTTAGCTGCCTAGTGGGGTTAACCCACAACACACAGTTATATGTAAATATGGCAGAAGCCACTGCAAGAAAAGCAAAATATCTCGATTAGTGTTTTTATGGTAATATAGCGACTGATTATGTGAATGGCAGAAGCTTTCAGATCCTACAGATTTGTGCATCCTGGTTGGATTTTCTGGTGTCTAAGAAGGAATCACCTCTAATTACCTAAGGGTGAAGCAATTCTATTTCCCCCCAATATGTGGATACTGGATAGGGATACTGTAATGGCTAAACTCATCTTCTATGCTTTCACTTACCAAGCGCTTTTCCTATTTGCCTGTTTTCATGAAAAGAAGGTCTTAATTTCTGTGAGATCACCCTTCTGATAACTTTGGTTGAAATTAATCAGATCTCAAGATGTACATGGAGAGGAAGAGATGGATACACACACATGCACACATGTGGGATCTGTGAACCTCTTTCCTTAAGAAACCAGGCTAAAAATAGTAATGAAACCTCAGTACTACTTATAGTCCAGTTTGTTCAAGACAGCAAATGATTCCCATCACTATTTTATACAATTCAAAGCCAAACATTAGTTAAATATCCAGCATAATCTATGAGTGTCTAATATGTCAATGCCTGAAGTGTTCCGCATGGAAACATTTTTACCAATACTGGAAATATTTTGTTTTCCTGTAGAAGAATCTTCATCATTTTCAGCTGTTGTCATCAGTTTAAATATTAGCGAGAACTCTGTGGCTTTTTAATTATGCCTTTACAATTGTGATTACTGTACATTTAACTGTGGGAGGTCTTTCATCCTCATTCTTTTCTTTCAATTTCTAAGAAATGCCTTTCCATTAATAGTATTTCCAGCTTTTTGTTCACAATAGAATCATTTCCAGAATCAAAATGGACACATCACCAGGGTAATATCTGTCTCGGAACAGGTCCAGATCTAATTGCCTCCTGGAGTCATGATCCAGAGTAACAAATGGCAGCTGTACTGCCTTCCTGCTCTGACTCGGAGGGGACAGCAGCACTCCCGCTGCCATCCTGGCTCATGGGACCAGCAAGGCAGGACATGGGGGTGTGCCAGTACACTTGCCTTAATCAGGGCTGAAGCTTGGCATGTGTTAAAACACTGACTGTCAGTGGAGTCAGTGAATGCATCCTTGGGTGCAATGATTTCTAGCAGGTGAGTGGCATGGGTGGGTAGGAGAGGCGACACTGGCTGCCTCGCTGATGTAGCTAAATGCACCAGATCACCCTCTTTGTCAAAGCCCATAGTAACTGGTAGTGAAATGATTTTTCACCTTCTGAATGTCCAATATTCTCTCTTTTATATAGACAAAGCCTCTGTTTTCTACGCTTTATCTGTGGCCTGCTCTTTTATCAGTCACAAAGGTCTCACGTTGAAACCAGAATTCCTAGGACAGCTAAGTCAAATTAACTAAAGGTACAATATGAATAAACAGAAATTAAACCTTACAAAACTTGCGTGTGGATAATCTCTGGCAGAGGTAGAGCACCCTTAAAATAAAACTCATAATCAAATGGAGTCAATCGAGCAGCTCACTGCTGTTACCCCACGGCTGCTAATACACACTCACCACTCCCTTGTGCGAGCCCTGGCACTTGTAAAGCATGCACTGAACAAATTATACTCACTAACCCAGAAAAAAATGCCAGAGAAGCAAATTAGTTTTTTCTAAGGCTAGTGAGCTGTACCAGCCCAGCACAAGGGAGGGGACATGACAGGGTGGCCAGAAGCAGAGGCACTGGAATGGAGGAGCAAGGACTGCCCCTTTCCGTAGCACTGAAATATTATTGGACTATTTATTTTGAGGCGCCATGTAAGAGGGAGACATTAAGTGGGAAGATGGAGAGCAAAGGCTGATCAACCAACAGGTAGCTCTATGAAGAGCAGTTACAAATGAGGTTTTCTTTGGATGTGCATCTCAAGATTGATCTTGCATGTGTATTCTGTGTCGTCTACCAAGCTTTGGGCTCACATTGCACGTTTCTTTCAACAGAGGGGTTTACAACGGTCTTCGCCACCAGGATGTCTCTTTTCTACTTGGTCAAATCTTTCATAAACTTTGCAGGAACTTCATATCTGTCAAATGTCCATCTCTTACAAACCTAGATTGAAATTAGCCAACAGGATCTAAGTTATCATAGGACAAGAAGCTCTTGTACAGACTGAGACAGAAAGTGCAATGGCATAGAATATATTTTCTTAGAAAAAGAAGGGGGAAAAAAGTGTTGCATCATTAATTTTCCATTTTTAAAAATTGGAATTATAAAAAAAATCACTAAAATGTCAACAATGGAAAAGAAAAAATTCTAACCATTTTATAAATCATTATTCAAAATGTGTTGACCAATCTAATAAAACTGTAATCCAACATATATTTTATGCCTCTACGGATCCTATAGCCTCATAATTTACCGATATACTAAGTGCAAGGAACAGAAATATTTCATAATATGTATACCTTTCCAGGCAAGCAGCTTAGTAAGACAACCCGAGTTTAGAGAGACAATTCCACCATGGACCTGTCACCATACGGGTTGTAATTCTAATTTACAGCAGCAATAGCACACACAACATGAGCCTCACTTGATTCAATAACATTCTATTATTTCTAAGAGCTGCAGAGTGAACCTTTATCAATCTCCCAATACTAAATATATCAAGATGTGACAATCACTCCTTTCCTTATGGATTAAATAACAATTTGAAATGTCCTATCTGGATCTACTGAGCAATATGCCTGCTGCCAACAATTGACAGCAAACCACAGTAGTTAATTTGACTCTGTGGAACATTTGAAAGCAGGCAAGCATTAAGCATCTTTGAGGTTTCACTTACATATTTCAGCAAATTGATCATATATACCTATTAATATTTTCAGTTATTTTTATTTAAAATTACCTTTGCACCCTGTAAAGCACAACAGAAAGGGATGCTTAGAGATACTGTTGGTAATGAAGTGTACTCAATTGAAATTCCTCTCACAAATGTCCTTACACAGAGGAAATACTTTTCCCCTCATAAACTTCACTCCCATTAGAGAACATTCTATATCTTGACTACAAAATAGAAGGAAATTCTAAAAGGCTCACAAGCCTTTTCCTTATTAAGTTAAACAATCTAATTACCTATCATCTAAATTGTTAGTGTGCTTCAATAGGCTGAGTGGCAGTTCTCACTCCTAACAGACTATTTTAGCTGTCCACCTGACCTAGATCATGTGCTATGCTTCAAATTCATTATAAACAGAAGCCTAACCATTTACGTGTAAACTATCCCTGCCCATAAATTAGGAAATGAGCTATGAGTTTGTCCCTAAATTCTACATTTATATGCCCACAGTTTAGGGTATTTTTACAAATCATTCTTGCTTGGATGTTTTCCTGGGGACCTCAAAGCACAAACATAAAGCTGGTAGGTTTTGTCGAAGTAGGACAGCATCAGAGGTGAATTGCATGTACCATGCAGGGTTAGAAGGGATGTGAGTGAGAGCAACAAGGACCTCCACTTGGTAGAAACAGCCAAAGGATGGGAACTGCAGGCTGTTTCCTACCAGAGATTTATAAAAAAAAATAAATTAAATACAGTCTATAGGCATAGATTTTTATGGCAAAAGGGGTGGACATACCAACAGAGACACGACCTTTGTTTACGCTGACAAAGGTTCCCCTGGCTCCTGTTGTGTCCTAATTGATGTGGCTTTCTTCAGATGCCCTACTGTTTACAGTGGCCAAGCCTCACGTTTCTCCATGTTCACAACAGAAGTGGCAGCTTTGGTTGAAGATGCATCAGGCCTCTCCTGGAGGTTAGCGCGCAAATAACAAAGTCAGCAAAAGGGAATGGATTTGTATAGCTCATCCAATTCCCTAAAAAACCTGCTGTAGGGTTGGTAACTTTGAGGAGAGAGACTGAATAGAGAGCTGGGGGCAGTAATTTCTTAAACTGCAAAAGCAAAAGCTAGATTTGCCAGAGCTTGTCTGACCATGCCCTAACTCCCTCTTTTTTGAAGTGCACAACTAGTGTAAGAAGAGCTAGCGCTGCCCATTAAAAAGTCTTTGAAGATACCTTTAAAAACTAAGCCAGGTGGATTATATGATTACGCACTTGTGTGAGAAAATAGTTGATTTCACCTCTAGAATTATAGGGGTATCCCAACTGTGGATAGTTTTATATATCAGAAATAAAGGCTAATTTGGCAAAAAAATAGTCTGCAAACTGCTAAGGGAAATGGTAATGGGAACTAGGTCCTTTGTATTATAGGTCACCAATTGAAACCCACCATAAGTCAGTAACGGGAGCCCTTAGGAACGTCAATTCATCTGATGATGTTCTATAACCCAATATGAAATAATCTAGTAATTTCAGTTCAGATCCTAGTAAGCAGATATAACCAGCACCAGCTCCTTCCCTTCCACCCACCAAAACCCAAAAAAGTGCCAGCTGTTTTTGTATCAGAGAAGCAAAAAACCATGTTTCTCATCTCAACATTTTCTGATGTTCCTTGTGGAGGCCTGTTCATGGGATCAGATGAAAAGATGTCATCAGTACTGCACAGAAAGTTCTTGTTCTGGGGATGAATAATTCAATTTATGATGCTGTTAATCCAGTGCCTTTCAGAAGCATTAAATTAAGTTTCAATTAAGCATATCTGAAGTCATTTGACTATTTATCTTTTTGGTTTTTACTTTATCAAACCACTCTGTCTATGAAAAATACATGGAAAGAAAAATTCAGTGTGCGAATGCAAACAGAGAGCTCTATTTTGAATTACTGGAGAACTCGTTTGCAGTACTGTAAACAAGGTTTTTATTACACCTATTATTCGTGTGTTTGTGGTTTTTTAAAACAGAAGGTAACTGATATTTTTTCAGCTTCCTAACACTATAAATAGGCATCCTTTTTCAAAATCTCTCAAAAGTAGTAGTGTTCTCTGCGTAAATGTTAATCAGCTTATACAATGTATCATCCTCATGTCCCTTTAATGAGATTAAGCTCCTCTTGCTGAGTGTGAGATTTCCTGAAGTACTCTATTCTTCTTGCCATTCCTATCAGAGGAAGACTCCACCCTTCCTGTGTCAGGTATTTCACAAACACATTAAAAAGATAATCCCTGCCCAACAGAAGAATTCCCTTTACCCACCCACCCTCTAGCATTGAAGGGCGTTTCACAGTACATCTTGAACCAATGCAGTGACTACCACTGCCAAAATGGGGAAATCCCCATCCTAGCCATTCATTCTTCTTCTTTTGGGACCATCACTGACATACAAATGCTTGTAAACTAGGATGCCAAAGTCAAGCACTGAATATCCTTACCTACTTCGGCACAGCAAAGGCTATGAATGATTGCACATTGGGTTTCTTTGAGACACTGTAGACATCTTGAGTAGCCTCTGTTGCCTTCTCAGTTGTGCTACCATTAACTGTTTACAGAGCTGCAAGGTGATGTAGATTTGAAGCTTATTCCAGTTAAAAATAGCATTTTTTTCTTCTCCGATGTTTTTTTGACAAGTGGCAACATGTAGCCCCACAAAAATGCTATCAACACAAGTGAGGGCGCAGCACAGGGTAGCGAGGAGAACCACGGGGTGCCTAGGCTATTGCTGTGGATGAAGAAAAGTCAAGTCCCCAGATACTACCCCCTAAAACTATCTACCTGGGAATTAAAGCAGACTACCTAGTCCTCAGACTTCAGCTCACTGTGTCTTCAGTTAAAACTGGCCATTAGATATGATACTTTTTAATGAGTATAAAAAAAAGAGGAAGAATAAAACTGTGATGAAACAAATCAGTATTAACCCTCATATCATCTTTAATACACAGAAGTTGGACATACTAGGCACTTTCCTCCTTTTCCTCAGATATTGAGAAATCTTGTACCAGAACGGGGAAGACACTGGAGCCTGAATGAAAGCTATAATGCACTTTGCCTTGTCATCCATCTTCATTGTCCCTTCTAGGAGCTACAGAAACAGGGGAGACACCCAATCTGGGAACTAAAACCACCTAGCAACCTTAGCCTGAATGAGGGCTTGGAATGCTCAGCCATTTCATTTATCTTCTCTGTCCCTCCTGGCAACCAGAGAAACAGCAGCTGAAGGCACACCCCACCCGGAAACCAGGGACACCCAGCACCAGACCCGGAGTTAAAGTCAAAAAGAGAGCAATCCTATCTGTCTCCTGATTCCTGCCTGCCGCGCTGTACCTGGCACAGGAATCAGTTAGGTAAACAAATGCCATCACAGCCCCTGCGACTCTGAAAAATGACGTAAGCTCTGCAGGCTGGTGAGAAACACAGTCTGCGCCCGTGTCCACGGAGCAGCTTGTACTTCCTGTTATGGCATGAGCTAAGGCTTTTAGCCACAACCTTGTCTCACTGCAAGCACGTGTCTGTACAAATGCACCCCACTTGCCCTGTGTCGAAAATGTAGGTTGCATGCAACTTTGACCCTGGTAATCGAAGATGAGGCAACAGGCATTTCATTAGGCGGTTTTGGTGAGAGAGGAGACAGGTATTCCCTCCAAACTCCCCATTAAAAACACCTGGGGCTACTCAAGTGTATCTTTAAGTATGAGGTCTAATCACCCAGCACTTTATTTATTCTCAAAATGTGCAAACTGGGAGGATGGAGCTTCTAGAAATTCTCACAGAGGATACATAAGGTAAAGAGCTTTTTTTCAAGTCATAAAAGCAAAGTCTTGGGCTCATGGAGAGAGTGTACTAAAGTACAGATTAAAGATGCCACTGTACTTTTCCAGGCAATGAATATAAGTCAGCAGATTTGATGCTAAGGGTTCCTCTCTTCATCGAGACTAATATTTGGAGTAGAAGATAAATTACTTAATGTATATGGGAATACATTTCAACCACGTTATTCAGAATGGCTAGTGTCTTAGCCTACAATTCCACTCATTTCATGGACTATGGTTCTGGGTTTGTTTTACTTCAGAAGTGATTTATTTTTATTTAGTTTACAGATTAATAAACTTCTGTGTTGTTACTTTCAGAAAATTTACTTTGGCTTTATTTTTAAAATTAATTTCAATTTTCCTTTGCTATTTTTTGTAAGTACCTCTAGCCTAATGTTACACTATGACAATAAATCCCTGTATATTCATCACTGTACTTATTAGAGACTTTTTTCCTTGAGCTGATAATGTTCTTATGGGAAAATGAAGGAAGAGAATGTAAAATCAGACTGACAGCATGACTATTTTCCAACATTTCAGATAGGACTAGCAAACCATCTTCGGTTCCGATGGTCTGCAAGCACTAAAACCAAGAGTTAATTTGGTGACAGTGCAAGCACAACTCATTTTATCGTGTACTGAAAAGATCTACCAGTCTACATTGTGTAACTTGCCGATAGGGATCAGAGGTTGTCCATCACACCATCTGCCTTTCATTCAGCAGGCTTCCAATTTCCTACAGACAGTAGAACAGCTGGGAACAAGCCAGCCTTGAGGCGCAGAGCTGGGTGCTGTCAGCGTTTTGCTGGCATTGTAGCTCAGGGCATCACACATTCTCTCCCAGAAGTCTTGCTGAACTGCTCTTGAATAGGAATTGTGAAAGGTCATGAGTGAAAGGAGTAGCTGCAGGTCTGCCAGGAGTGATCAAAGCCATCTTAAAGTATAACTCTTCATCCCGGTGAGGTCTCGCAGCCAGGTCTGCAAAACCTCCTCCCTAATCAATGGCATTGAAAGCAGCAAAGATGTTGAGTATTATTAGCGTGATGATTCTGACTGAATTAATGGTAACAGGAGGAAAGTCCTTGTGTGGCTCCCATTACACCAAAATGCTCATTAGAGGCTCTAACGGAATAATTAAAAGATTTGTCAAAAATTGCCTTTTCAAGCTCCTCTTATCAATACTGGCAAAACAAATCAGTTTCTCACAAAGACATTTTTAATTTAATTCCCAAACCATTCTGGAAACATAATAGTTCATTAGAGGTTATAAGACTTGAAAGCTTTTGATAAGTCTTTCCATTATTTTAAATTAAAAATGCTTAGACAATGGCAAAATGCAAAATAAGTCCATTTCAAATAATTCCAAACCAAGAACAGAAATTTTTTTAAATTTATAAAAGCAAGTTTCAAGTTTCTGATAAATTCAAATATTGCTGTGAAGTTTGGTCCCTCAGAAGGGCCCTGTACTGTGACTGGGCATTTTGTTGACATTTTATCCTCGGGTCAGTGCTTCCATTGTTGCTGCAGCTAAGACAACTGGAAATTGGAAACCCATTTGTCATGTTAAGTTGCTTGCTAGCGTAAAAATACAAGGAAGCTGCTATGACCAGTCCTTCCATCTCCCCAGAGAAAGTGAGCTTATTGATTTCTCCATGGAAGTGAATGCCAAAGAACAACATTATCCAGTGGTTAGAGTATGAGACGGGAAGTGAAACTACATGTTTTCTTCTCACAGGCCTGCCATTAGCTAAGTGAACAGTATTTGGCAAAAAGCATAATGCGTCCATTCCTCAATGTGCCTACCTGCAAAAACTTCAGAATATCTATATGTTCTGAAGTGTTTGAAATACCTAAGCATCTATGTGAAACTGGTGCACGAAGTATTCCTTTGCCTAAGGAAGTAAAGCTTATATGACTGAGACGTCTTTCATTTCACACTTATTTTTTTACTCAAACAGCAATTTCAAACTAAATTAAACAGAGACTAAGAGCATTTGTAGTTATTAAATTACTGACATTTCCTGAAAATTGTCAGATAAGCAGAGGGAGAGCCAAACTGGCACTCCCATTCTCTCCTCACTGCCCCTTCAGGGAAACGCTACAGTGTGATCCCAACAGTTACCTGTTCTGCTCGTCCTTCTGACTCTGCGACTGTTGTGTACATCAGATCTAACCTGTCTATGCATATGGAGCTACAACTCAGGCACTGTATATGCTGTTTCTTCTCATCCTGTAGAGCGATATAGGAGAAAGCTATGGATACTGCAGGATGTAGGGGAACAACTCAGGAGAGTCATATAAGGGAGCTGGGGCTTCTGTCCTTATTTCTTAAAGGGCACATAGGACACAACTGCATAAGGAATCGGGCTTTGCTTGTTCCTCTGCTTATGGAATAGCTTATTATTAGCAATCGGTCATGATCTATCAACAGCTTTAAATTGAAAATCAATTTCTTTACGTTCCCTTGCTTTTATATAGTAGGACTAGATAAAAGCCTTCAGGTAGAAACCATGTGCCCATCAAAGATGTACTTTTATTTAATCTTTTCGATTTCATGTTTGTGGTAGGGTGTTCACTCCAGTTATCTCATTTCAACTAAAGAGGCAGTAACCTCCAGTTGAAGGGTGGCAATTCATTAAGTTACATAGTTCTATTACTTAATATAGTAAGGCTGTTTTAGGGAGAACCTGCCAAGAAAGTCACTCCAATTTAAATTAATGTAATGCAACATGTGTGTAAATACTAGTTTAATCTCCTGTTGTTTCAGTTTATTTTAAACCACTTGGTACTGGCATACACTGGACTGAAATAAAGTGTCCCTTTAGTAGTTTGCACTCAATTAAATTGGTTTTAAACTGTCCTGATCTCAGCAGTGAAGCTTTCAAATGTACACAGATACTGAGGATGTTTTAGCAAGTAAAATAAATGGACAAAGTACCTTGCATAAATTTATCCCCCTTGAAAATGAAAAGTTAGTGAACTACAAAAGATGTATTTTCTAATCTTTAAACAAGAGATGGGGTATTGAAGAGATACAATGCTAAAGAAAAAATTTGTTATAGCTCAGGTTGTTTGTTAATTCCAGCAGAGAGGCATTATTTTAGTGCCATGCCTCTGATTTTCATTATTGTCCTTTTTTCTAGCTCTGTTTTTATTTTTAAAATTCCATTACTATTTCTATTTTTACAGCCCTTTATATTTCACAATAATAGTTTAAAGATTATACAGGTAATCTGTTGGCTGTTAGAGATGATTTTAAAGTGCTTTGAAAATACACTACAGGATAGGAAAGAATCTAACAACTTCAAGACAGGAGCTCATCTCTTTAGATTTCAGCAGCAATCCAAGCAAAAAAATTTTAACAAGAAAGACACTTCAAGTACATCCTAACCTGATGGCAGTGAAATAATCTCTCAGTGACATTATCTGACAAAGAGATCTTTCATGTTGTGTAACAATGCAATAGTAATGGAATTTAGCAATTCTGGTAATACTACTGCACTATTTTTTTATAAATCTATTTTTGTGAGCTAGTAAATATTCAGTACCAGGCCAGTCATAAATGAAGCTGTTGAGAGGCTTATGTGTTTTCATGTCAACTTTTTCCTTGGAATTTACATTGCATTGTTCATTGGTTTTTCTCATCACCTCACAACACCAATGAGGCAGTTATTTTCACAATAGCCTTGTTATGTTGCATCAGGAAGGAAGATCTAGAGAACTTATGTTGAGTCTTGTTCTGTTGCTAGAAGACCTAGGGAAATTAAAGACTTTAGGTCACCTGCAGGCTCTGGCAGAACAGGGTGAAAGGCCAAAGCTGGTGAATCTAAATCATTCTCATTGTCAGCTAGTCCCTTAATTCAGGAACTCTTCCTCTCTTCTTGTCTGCAGTCAGACTCTGATGTCAAGAAAGAACCAACCAAACCACTCTGTGTCTTTCCCTGAACCTGTTTCTTTATTTGCAAAAATGAGACGATACTTCTTACAGTACTTGAGTTGTCACTTCCCCGAAGCAAGTGATATCAAAATATGCAGTATCACTGAGGAAGTGGCTGTTCAAACCAGTAGCTCTCAATCTTTTTAGACCAGGACTCTCTTGAGGTCAGCGGTCAGTCATTTCTTGCAATCCAGTCTTGAAGGTCTGTGGTAGCTTAATAAACTACGCTACCCACTCCCCATTCTTGAAAAATGCTTGCACTTCAGCTTCCAGCAAAATACCCTTTCATTCCCCTACTCTTACACAGCTTCCTCTACTCTTAGCTGAGCCCACTGAACAACCATGTATTTCCTGATGCATCACATCAGCATTCTGCCTGGTACTCTAGCTCAATAGAAAAGCTCGGAGAAAGTAATATTTCTGTTTTACAGCTATTAACGACCGAGCCCTATAGCTACCTCTAGCCAGTCAGTTTCTGCTCCCATGGGAAGCACAACTCTCTTCGTGGATGCTGGTTCTATTGCCATGGTGCATCCCCCAAACTCAGTACCACTCACTATCATATCAAGGATCAGGGAAGGATAAAGAGAAAGAGCCAGCCATCTACCACCAACACACTGGAGCTAAAGCCACAGCCTTTGGCTCCCTCCCATTGACTTGGAGTAAATGATAAATGCTTCACATGGCAACCTGGGGAAAGAGAGGAGAGGAGAAGAGAGAAAGGACAATGACCTTTTCTTGGGATATGCCTCCAGAGTACCTTTCAAGCCCGTAGGGTTGGCCTAGCATCACCATTCTTCACTTGGAAGCACAGCTTTAGATGCAAACAGACATCTATAGATAGTCTGTGACCATTCTGTTCCTGCGGATGGAGTACATCTCTTGCTTAGTACCAGTGATAACAATATCTAAAGCTGGTTGAGAAAATAATTTTTAAAAGGAAAAATACATGCTTTGAAATGCTAATTTATTTTTAAAGTTTTGTTTAACATTTTTAATAAGATTTAATAATTAGATCTAATTCTTTCATTTGAATAGCAAATTCAAATGAAATAGCATTGAATAGCATTGCTTCTGGGGATTTGCTTTTTTCCAGCTTCTTTTAGTTATTCTGATCAACAGGATTGCTAGGAATCACTACCTTTAATACCATGACTTGATTACCTTTAAAAACATAACAGCAGTCCAGAAATATTACCCATGTCCTCACCAGTAGAGATGTGAAAATACATTTCGTATTTCTAAAGCTTTATTTAGTCATCCCCTATCCTCTTAATAGCAAAGAGTTGAACACCCGCAGATTAACCTGCAGTAAAAGTTCTCCATTCATGATAATGTTTAACATCTTATAATTTGCCTTGATGTCTCTGGCTACTGGCTGTTCTTATTTTAAGTGGCTTCTGTTACCTCTGTCCTACATCTTTCATTGAATAGTTTCTATTTCATTCCTCTAGCCTTGTTTTTAGCCTCGTATTCTAAGGCTTTCTAACCATATGCGATTACACCATCTATCAATTCTTATTTTCTTCCTCTCCTTCTCCCTCCACTAACTTTAGAACTTGTTGTCCAAAGTCAATCATTTTTGACAGTCTGCATGCGCACAGCTTAGAGCTCTCCACAGCATGTTCATCTCCTTGCCAAGCTGGTGGGTTAGTACTCAGCAAAGTGCTATGTGTAGGGAACTGTGTAGGACAAATGGAAAGTATTGCTGGGGATTTATGGGAGGTAGCAGTTTTGCAGTGGGAATGTAAAGTAACACAAGCGAGAAGATTCTTTTAGGTTATCAGATTATCTAGATATATATTTTGTAGGAAAGATACTCCAAAAAAATTATATATATATACACACACACCTATATATATACACATATATATTTCACTATTGGAAAAATATGTTTATATATAACACATACATATCACAAAGGAAATATATTTTCCATATAATGACAGTAATTTCCTAATAAAAGTAAGTGACATAGAGCAAACTGGTAGATCTTTGCAGTAGACAACATGGTAAAGTAGTTTTTTGCTATCATGATGAAACAGATTTTTAGCAGTAGCATTTGCTGGAACAAAAAGCAGCCTCTTTGGACCCTTTGATGATACAGACTAGCATGCATTATAAGAAAATTGTTTAGCATTCTTGATTCACCAAAAACAAGGCAGCACATGAGTATACAAAGGAACACCAACTTAAATTTGTGCCAGAATTCTGAATTGCAGTGGCTCTGCCCTGTCCCATTCTGCTTCTGCTTGCACAAGTTTAGTAACTTCCAGAAAGAGATGCCAGTAAACGAATAAAACCCATAACTTCTCAAACTCTAGTGCAAGATTTGACAGGCCCTACCTGCTAGAGCTTTGTCATACCAGCTGACCTGGAAATACTTGCCCTTCAGTTGCTAAACCAATGGCTTGGAGTTGTGACTATGTCTATGGGGCACAATACAGTGCCATAGAAAGATATCCAGGTGCACTCATATGATGGCAATGGGGCTTAATGAGAACAGTGCACAGGGAATTCAGTGTAACAGTGTAATTATAACCCAACCATCAGAGAGGACATTCTAAAGGCAGCTAGAATATCCTTTCTGCTGTATTACAAAGTTGTTGTTATTTCTAGAATGTGAAGTGATAAAGCAAAAGAGTTGGGAAATTCTAGGGCTGATTTTAAATTAATTAGCTGAGATTCTGGTGAGAGTGCAGCTATGGCAATCCAAGATACTGATGGCTAAAGATCCCAGGAGATGGGCAGACTAAGGAATTTCAGTTCCATCCTGACAAGATAACATCATGTAATGCACCTACCAGATTAATGTGGTCCTCATCCAAACAGGGATGAATATCTCTATGGCTGCAACTGCATTGTATGATGCAAGGGAAAGCTGGATGGGCTGATCCAATACAGTAGTAGTTTCTGTCTGGATGATCTCCTTGGCGAAGTATGATGAGCAGGTGGCTGGACAGATTTCGTCAGATCCACAGTTGATACTAGAGACAATGAGTTAGGTTTATGCTTCAATCAAGAAGAGTGGTTAAAATTGTCACAGAGATTCCCACTCTTGTTTTACAGATGTGGTATTTACGATGGGAGGAAGATGGAGCAGAGATTCGTTTCCAACATTAGCATGGACCTGTCCAAAACCAAAGCTGCTAATGTGTTGCTTATAGCATGGCCTGAGTCTGAGCTCACACCAGGTAGCTGAAAACTTAGGTAAGCAAATACTGGTAGACAGGATAATTTCAGAGACCCTTATGAATCCCTTCCCTCCAAAAAGACAGATTTAAGAAAGTGAACTAACTGAAGAGTTTTCCAGTTTCAGGACTGATCTCTTAAGCAACCACAACAAAGTATAAAGTAATTTTATTAACTAAGTGAGAACTTACTCTGGTTTAATTGCATTGATAATGCCACATTGCAAGAGTTTTGAAAACCTGCCTTTATGAGTGACAAGACAAAAAAAGAGTACCCATGCCATGAACCCTTCCATCTGTGTTCAGATGCTGTGGCTGCACCCTTATTTTTTTATATTTTCTTTTTACAGTGTCTGTTTTTCCAGCCCTTCCTCAGATCCACTAGCTAACTTTAGCAAGGAGTGAGTAGCTTCATTTTATGGCTATGTAACGACATGTACCAAAAATGTGCTTTTGTTTTCCACAAACCATTTGAGGTGTATCTGTATCAGAGATACTACAACATCAGGAAATATGATTTTTACAAAAACAGAGATCAAGGATCTTATTTTCTTCAGGGCTTATTATATGTTGAAATGTATATTATTGCCAAGGTTTTGTGTTTTAGTTAAAAATGAAATAATTCCAAACACACTACTTTTCTCTTTGCTCTTGTGTTCTTCTCTATTTGGCTAGTTAGCAGGCCTTTGCCTTTTTCTTTTTTTTTTTTCTTTTTGTACTATATATTTAATTCTCCTTTATTTCTTACTTAAAGGTAGAATTTAACATGTTGCCATTAACAGTAAACTACGTATACTGTAGGGCTTTGCCAGAAATCAGGATGCTGGTTAAAAGAGATTTATTTACTTTTTTGCAACATGCATATGTTTCATAACTGACTGACAGTGTTCTGGAAACCTGAGAATCTCTTTTGAGGAGAATAATGTAACTGAGAAGTGTCTCTCTGCTTATTCCCAGTATGAGATTAAAGAATGGCAAAGATTTTTCATTTCTATTCTTTCAACTCAATCTTGGAATTCTGAATTTTTAGTATAAACCACTTTTACTTGGGTAGGTTTTGGCTTTACAGAAAGCATGGCCAGAAACAAAGCTGAAATAGCTGCATGGTAAGTATTTAGTTCCAAGCAGTAAAAAAAAAACCAACACATACACGCAGCTTTCCAGTTCTGATTCTCCAGCCCAGATGAGCACAGAGGAATGTGGGTGGAACTTGCCCTTCTGCCAAGGGTATTACCTAAGCCCTATTTTGATGGGGATTTAAGTGGTGTATAGGCCTTGTGCTGCATGGGGGTGAAATGGAAAATCACAGAAGCCTCTGTAGACCTTCCTTCAAAGCAAGGCTACAGAGCAACACATGTTGATTTCTGGAGCGAGGAGGCAGAAAATAAACTGCACCTCTGTCCCAGAAGGAAAGCAGTTGAGTGGTCTCAGGATTACTTTGTGCCTCTGTGGTTGTCATGTTGATGGGACCGGTGCAACCACATCTTGCCTGTTCCTATCCTATTGGCTCCAAGAAAAGGAAATCCCAGGTTTGCTTTTTCTCAGTAGTTGTAGCCTAAAAAGGTGTGTCTGCATTTTAATATAATTCTTAATGAATGCCAGAAACTGTTTTAATGCTACTTTGCAAAAGATTAAAAGAGAATGTCTGAAGGGGATAATGTGAGCATGGAAGGATTATATTTTAATAAAATTAATCTCACCTATAAAGGAGGCCTGTAATAGTGTCCATCTGGACAAATCCAATTTAACTCTCTGTGAAGCAGCCTTGAATTTGTTCTAAGCATTTGGTTAAGAGAGAGCGAGTAAAATCCTTCTCACACTAGGTGAAAAGACTCGGAGGACTGAGGATTTGGGAGGATACAAATTACAAATTACCTCTCATTTGCTGAAGAAAGGATCTTAAATCCTGAAGTTTTAAGCAAAAGTTGACACTGATCATCCTAGATAGGCAAAGACAGCGGGATGGCTGCTGCAACTACTGATGTGTTTCCCAGAAACCGAAGATGAGCAGGGAGGAAGGAGTAGGGTGGGCATTCTTGCGATGCATCTCCTCCAGAACAGTATCAAAAATGCAATAAAATCCCACTGCTTAAGTGCCTGATCAAAAGCCTGAAGCTCCTTATTTCTACCACAAGAGAAAATACTTTCATGCTAACAGACCATTATACATGGCTCCAGAGTAGATGGTGAGGAGGAAAATAGCTCTCTCATGCAATCCTTCTCTCTCTCTCTCTTTTTTTAAAAAATACAAGGAAATCTTGCTTCTTGCCAAGGAAAGAAGTTAGTCAGCTGAAAACAAAGCTTTTCAGGCTGCACCCTCGCATGTTGCTGCTTGTGCAGCCAAAACACCTGTGCTCTCAGCCGCCAGAGGCTTCTGGAGGGAAGTGGCCCTTGGCCACCCCTTCCAGGGCTGTGCCCCATGGACCCCCTCCCACCCACCCTGCAGGCACTCTCCCTGCTTCCCCCACCATGGCAGGCTGGGCTCACACGTGGTTAGCCAAACAGCTAGTCCTCCTCACTGCTGGGAGGGGAAGACATCAGTCTGTCACAGCGTTTTCAGGCTCGTATGCTTCAGCTGCTAGTGTGGCTTTTCGAGCCTGATGAGTTAAGTCTGGCTGCCCAAAAGGGTCAACAGGCCTAAGGAATGGGGCCCCTGCAACTGTCCTGTAGGGTCAAGCTGTCTGCCAAAGATGTTAGGATCTGGTTCCTGCAGGATCTGGAGGTGAAAAGACCACAAGTCAGTAGCCCAGCTCAGCTCAGCAGGAGGAGATCTAACTGATGATGTCTCTCACTTTGGTAGAGCCAGAGGAGGTCCAGAGAGAAAATGGTGTCCATGGAGCAGGAAGCAGAACTCAAAGTAGGTGTTATATGTTGCTTAGTCTTGCATAAAGCCCTAGATGACCATTCTCTTGTCAATGAGGAAATGGTAGCCAACAAGTACATCACCTGCAGAAAATATAGACATGTAATATATGCTAAAGCATTTAACAGAACATTTGTGCTATTGACCAAAGGGTGTGTCAACACATCATCTCTCCCTGGCATGTTATCTTTGTGCAGTGAGGGAAATGAATTTCACAAGAAAAGTTCTGTGACACAACTGGGTAACCATAGCTTGATAGCCTCATGGCTCCCGTTATGCTGTCCATCAGAACTGAGATCAACTTTGATGTCACAAAAAACAATTGTTATGCAGAAAAAGAATTCTCAGATTCATTACTTTCATGTATAGTAACATCTTCCATGTGGTAACAAAACTGGTAACGATTAAGAGCCAACATAAATAAATCAGTCCAAGATAAGCAGAGACTTTCTGTAACCTGTTCTTTCTATCATTGACTATATACAGTTTCTCTTTAGAGATAATGACTATTTGTCTAGGTATATTAAATGCAAGGAAAGGAAACTTACTACTCCAACTTACTCCCAGCTACCAAATTGTTCCTCTTATAGTCAGAAATACCTAATTCTGTGCCTCATGTGTCTATTTTTGGATAATCCAACAGTTATCAGAATTGTTTAAGGTAAACACATGTCCTTCAGAGATTAGCTCCAGTGATAGACCTGTTTGCATCAAAATGGATTAGGAGCTGAAGAATTAGTTCCAGAGTCACAGGCCTCCATCAGGAATTTTTGCTTTTGATGTTCTTTTACATGTAGGATGTTTGTTCTTCTAGGAGCATTAGCTTTACATCTCTTCACTCTTGCTGTTTTGGCTGTAGACCATGGCTTACAAACAATTCATTTGCTCAGCTTTTCCTCCTGCTTTTCTGTCCAGGTCTTTATCTGAATGTTAGCATTTGAGTAGGAGAACAGCTTCCAAACCACGTGGATTTGGTGATAAAATTGATGACATACTTTGAGACCAATTAGTGGAAAAGACTGATAATATATGCATTCATGAAAGACTGTTACTTGAACCTAACCTTACATATTAAAGGAGGACTCTTATTCTAGCAGGCAAAATTGAGTTGGTTATTAATAATGCAAGGATGGTTACTGAGGGAAATATTTAGCTCATATGAGTGATTCTTATTAGGAGAGACTGGAAAAGCAGAATTCAAATGGGATAAGTGCAGCTTAGTGCTTCTACTTAAAGCATTACGGTTGCAAACAGAAACCTCCTAGATTTTCAGTTGTGTTTTCTTTTGTTTGCCTGTGGCCACACCACTTAGGTCTGAGATCTCATCAGTGCTTACAAAGTACGCAGAGTCCAGCTAGGACTGGACTACCCTAAGAGTAACAGGGAACGATGCTTCTGGTTTTCTTCAGTGGCAGCTTTTCTCTTACAGCAGCACTGACCCTACGGATTACTCTGATAGCAATGGCACTGAGCTGCAGGTGATGTCAAATCAGAAAGAATTCCTAATTACATATTGTCAATATTATTATAATTTAAAATCCCGAGACTACTTTCTCATGGCAGACATTGGCCTTCAATAGGCAGGTGAGACTCTGCTAATATAGTTGCTTTTATAGAAAGGGGGTAGATCATGTCCTTGTACCCCCTGGAAGTGCACAGAGCAAAAGATGCAGCCCTGCAAGAGAAGGTGCACATTCTTTCATTCATGGCTATAGGGTAAAAACTAAGCAAGGGCCTGAAGAGGTGGACCTCCAAATGAAGGCTAACAAAACAAGTGGAGCAATGTTGCAGACAGAAATCAAAGTAAGCAGCACAACAGCCAGTCATACCTGGGGTCCCTGCTGAGACGAGGCCAGCACTGAAAACAGTTTTTTGTTTCACAGTCATCGGATACTAAGACTGTGCCTGAATTCCTTTAGTAAATTCAAAGATATGGATATGACTGCATATGTGTTCTAGTCAACAGTATGTTGTGCTTTAAAAACATGATCCACAGATGATTTTCAGTATATTTTTTAACACTCAGGTTACTTACACCAACACAAGTTATTCTATACTGTTCTGATCCAGATAAGTCTCAAATTCAAACCACGCTTGTCTAAAAGTTTTATTAGAAACTTGCCTAGCAATTTCCTTAGAAAATTTAATGAGTTTTAACATTGATTTAATTTGTACAGGAGTAAGCCCTGAATGCTACCTGTGCTCATTGTAACCCTGTTAGACATGAAGGACACTTCAGATCAAAGTCAGTGACATGTACTGAAAAATTACAAGCCAAAAAAATCCAAACCCATAGTTGTCTGACCCAACTATTTTCTTTTGCCAGAGTACAGGGAGCAGATATTTTACCATAGTTGTGTGACAATGAGTCTTCTGTAAGGTACTTTGAACGCAGGATGTGACACACAATTCAGAGGAAAAAAATTAACGTGAGCTGGTAGAGATAACTAGAATCTCTTAGAACAAATATTCATAATGTTTCTATAGAAAGATACACAAAGTAGGTCAAGTTCCACACAATTATTAATTTAGCATCTCTTCTGTCCTTCCCACCCCTAAAAACAGATAAACTGATTGTTTCAGAATGTGTTATCATTTGAAAACTATTTGTTTGTATTTTAATGGTACCAAAGTAAAATGCGTAGCATTAAATTCAGCTTTTAAAGAAAAGGATGACAGGTTACTTTAAACATATCTGATGTTCAGAAATATTTTTAATTATACCTGTCTACAGCTTCTTTGTATTTTTTTAGTGCCCAGTAAAATTAATTATTGTGTTTGTGACACTTTAAAACAATTTCAGTTTTCAAATGGCCAACGTCTCCTGCTTTCTGAAAACATGCCCCCCCCCCAATCAGATAGAAGATAGAAACTTCAAAAAGCGAATAAAAATTCAGTTTATAGTTCCCATATCTCGCTCTTACATTTAGATTATCAGGATTAATATGCTGAAAACCTTTTAACCAGTAAGGAGCTACCCCATGAGGTTTATCATTCACAAAGACAAACCATATGCTTCTCTGGAAAAGAAATATTTCCAGCTAGCTTGTGGAGGAATAGAAAACTTAGACTGAAAAGAAAGGACACTCTAATGTCAGCTCTAAAGACAGGTATCCCTTTAAGACTGTTACATACAGTTTTTATCTAAAAAGGTTTTTTAGGTCATTTTTAGTGGTACAGAGATGTGCTGTCACAAAATTTTATCTCACTTTTGCTGGTGTAATACAGAAATAAAACCACTGAAATCATTAGGCTTACTCTGCCTTTATATATACAAAATTTTGACCAGCCACAAAAACGTTTCTTTCTTAGTGCTCTGTGTACAGTCTGACAGCCAGTAATGGTAACGACACCCTTGCCTCTCCAGGTGATAGGATTAAAAAGTAAGAAAAAAGAGTGTAAACATTAAAATACTAAGCAACCATTAAGGATTCAGTTTGTCTTCATTTTTCTGATAATGGAAAGCCTGGAATGAAGTTCTCTGAGTGTGACTGGCATAGTAGACTAGAAGTAGCCAAAATTTTAGGGAAAAACACTTATTTCCCATTTCAGTAATGTCTCAATATATATTACCCAAATTCCAGTAGCTTACTTCAGTGTTTTTCAGAGTTTTGTTACATGAATAAGTTACCACAAGGTAAGTAAGGTTGATAACTTACTTTATGACAGTGAAAATGGATGATTTGTATATCATTACTTTATTTATATATTGTATATCATTAAGCAATGTAACTTACCGCTTTCACTGCAGCATAGACTACCTCACAGTTACTAAATAATGCAAGTGTGCACCCTGGCAATCACATGCAGTAATAGAAACACTTTAAGTTCATACCGTTGTTTCTTTTGTAGTAACTTTCTCATAGGACTATACTTTGTGCTGCAGCCTCTTCACTAGTTTACTGTCCTTTCTTCAGCAAAGTGTCCTCTCATATGAGCACAGGAAGGAATAAATGTTTCTGATTTCTTTCTTCTTCCTTTCCTCTTCCCTCAAGGTTATTTTGCAATATTTATTTGTTCTTTCCTATATTTACATAATCTTCCACATTGTTATTTGCAAATGTTAATACTATAGATTTTTTCTTCCAAGCATCAGTGTGGCTGTTACATGACCTGAGAGACACAATAGTCCTTGGCTTTGTTTTTGTAAATACAGATTTCAGCGGTCTTGGTTTCTGGGGCTCATGTTATCCAAGTTTTAATCTGTTTGAACTCCTCCATGTTACTGCTTTTGAGCCTCTTAAGATTGTTGGACTAATGGTATACCCACATAGTATTTTTCAGATGCATGTGCCTCATATACCTATCCTTTAGGCTGGAGATACTGTAGAGCACTGTAAGCCCAGTGCTAAGCCCAGTTTGCTATAACCTACTGGCCAGCAGAGCATTTTAGACTGACCACAGGACTGCAATAACCAGAGCTTCTCAACATCCAACCCATAACTGGTTAGCTCAGCCTGTAAGCAAGACTTGTGCAGACTTATCCCAACAGGATTAAGAGGAGGCTCTTTCTTTAGTTTAGGTATCGATTCACTGAGCATTGTTTTCATTACCATTTACTTTTGAATCGGTTCTCTAACACAAATTACATTCACATTATTGAATATAAATCCAAGCTTGACTGTACCCCCACTCACCCCCTAAACCTACCAACTCATAAAGGGCCATTCAATGAGAGAAGTTAGGGTTCAGACTTATGTGCAAAATGTACGTGTTTTGGGATTGGATGGAAGTAAAAGGTGATTGGAACCAAAGCGACTTCTTTTTCCTCCATACCAGCTTCCTGTACCAGTTGAGTGGCAGCACTATCTGCTGATTCCAGTGTTCTCCCTCCCCAGGCAAGGTGGGGAGAAACAGTTCTTGAGACCCAAATACAGTTGTCCCTCTCCCTGTGCTTCTCAGTATCATCCTAATAATATTTGTACTTCATGGTGCTCAGCTGCCAGGAAGAGTAGGGACTGAATAAACCTTTTAGCTCTACAGTTCTCCATCTCTCTCCATTGTGAAAGAAATTCCCTAATGCTAGCTGGGTAGTGGCATCTAATAGTTGTTTCAGTCCTTCTGCCCTCCCAGGAAAAAAAAGACATCTCAAACAAGCTCCTATATCACCTTAGTGCGGTCATGTAAACTGCTGCCTCCACTCACCTCACCCTCCGTCATCTTCTCCACGCAGCAGTGAGCATTCAGTGGACTGGCTGTACCTGAGTTTAAGCCCTAGCTTAAAATACAGTGCAAAAATCATTGGCCAGGAGTCACACAGAATGCTAAAATCACCTTCACATCTATCATCTGGAGTCATTCTCTGGGTATCTAACTAAAAATCCATTTCCTAGACTCCGAGGAATACCAACTTGTTTGCTCCTCAGAGGTGAAAATATTGAAAGTTAAATAAATAGTAGATAAATAATCAGGTCGCAATTCCTTATACAATATTCCCCCTGTCACAGAAACAGTATGCAATTTATATTTGTCAAGAGGCTGGAAACTGTGGAAAAAGAACAGAAACTGAAATACCTCCCCTCAGTCATTGTTCTTGTTAGACAAACAGTCTGCAGCAAAGGAAGATACACTGGAGGAGGCTCAGTCTGCTATTGAGCTGCAAAAGTCAAAGTATTCCTCATGTGCTTAGTGCACGGCTTACCCACTGTCTCTGTGATTTTTATTCAGGTTATTTGTTTGTGTTGATTTGAATATCTTCCAAAAACAAGTGACATCTGAATTTTCACAATGCTACCTTGAATTATCTCTATTAATTAAAACTATTTTGCTTTAATATTTTTCTATCTTTTAACGCTCTGGCTTTTTTGCCCCTTCCAAAAATTTATCCTATTCATGTAGTCTCAGATGTTTTTAACTGTTTTAAAATTATTCTATATACAGAGCTTGAGTTTCAAGACACTCCCAAACCTATGATCAAGGGGAGATGAGAGAACATCTTTTCAAGTACAGTAGATGTTTTCTCTTGTCTATCATACAGAGGAAGAAGCAGAGGAGATGGAGCTGCCAACCTAAAGAGGTGGGAGATGAGGCAGAACATGTGGAAGGGGACTACTGATGTTATGGCTACATTAGCAATTAGTGTGGATGCATAGAGTGGAAGAGTTAGAGCTGAGAACGCAGTATCCACATTGCAAATATTTCAGCATTTACAGCTCATGATGTAAGCAGGGCAACATAGTTCTGATGTTTCTGTACTCATTTCTGAAGTCTTCTTCATTCCACTCGTTCATTAGGTGGTGTAACTGCTAGAAAGGCCTGCCTAGGCATGCTGTGCAAAAGATGCTGAGAGCAGCTTCTTCATTACCAGATGGGGTGTTTCCACCATCGTTGCTGCAGAGTCCCATACTTAGAATAAGTTAATCAGTGTGAAATTTAAGAATAAAAAGATCCTTTTTTTTGTTGCTCTGAGCAGAAGTTTTGGGAGGACCAAAACCCGGTGAACTAGGTGGGTTTGCAGTCCAGTTTCTATGCCCAAAAGAATACAAGAAAGAGTAAGAACCGATAAGACAGACCTGAGGACATCTTCTGTTAATAATGCAGGCATTTGGATTGTCTCCAAAAAACATCACTTTGGCAAACAGAGTCCATACATCTTAAACCGTAAAGAAATTTAAAAATGCATCCAATCTTTTCTGTTATTTTTTACTAGCCCTAGTAAACATTTACAAGTCTGTGCTTTATGACATATTGTTAGCACTTTCATCACATAATTTCTTAATCAACACCTGTTTGGAGAGGTTCTGACACTTGCTTTTGGTTTGCCTCAGCAAAACCTGTTTGCAGAACAATAAGAAAATAACATCATAATCAAAATAATACAAAAAGCAACCTCTGCCCTTGCAGCATCTGAGATGTATTATGCTTTTGTATTATGTATTATGCAATACCAAATCTTCCACAATATCATCTTGAATGGAAGAAAGGAAGCAAAAGGATGATCAATCAAGGCTTGATTCAGAAAGTCATGTGTTAACCAGATTTTCTTCAGCCTAAAAGCAGTCATGAAATTGAGCATAAATTTCCAGAAACTGTTTGACAGCATCACTGTGAATCATTCAGGAACATATTTAAATCTTGTGTATGCCAAAAAAATTAATAACAATGAGTCTTCATGTAAGGTTCAACCTAAGGTAGAATCAAAGTCAGCACATGTTAAAAGGATTAACATAGACTCTGTCAAATAGGAAAGTGTTCTTTCACATTTTCTGTTGGTATTGTCATTCATCCTATTACGAAAAAACAGTATGCTTTGCTGTAACACATACATTGCCTAGTTCAACAACAGTACATGAGGAGACTTGGATTTTGCTGACAACATAGTTTTTCTAGGGGATGGCTCAATTAGCATGCAAGCAAAGACTGAAGGACTACTCAGCATCAAAAAGCTTGAGTTAAAAAACAATTGTGAAGAACACCTAGCAAGAACTTCAGTAGTTCCAAATCAAGTATTATCTTAAAAGGCAAAGGAACAAAAGAAGTAATTCAGCTTGCATATCTGCTCTGGGCAGCAACCCAAGAATATGAGCATGGTTGTACTGGGTATCCTTTTTCAGCTGGTTGCCAAGCAGGGGTGGAGGTACTAGGCTGAAAGCTATGTTATTCTGCGGCATATTTTCTGACTTTCTTGTGGAGACTTAGGTTCATGTCCTACTCTTGACATCAGAACTTAACAGAGGTAATCTCTCCTACTGGTGGCAGTTCTTCAGGTACATACCAAGGACAATGATCAGAAGCAGATGTCTGAGGAAGAATACAAAAATGGAACAAGCATTTGATGATACTTTCCCAAATACTCTCCCAGCAGCCAGCAACTTGTGGAAGCATCTGAGAGATGACATGAGTGGGGAGGCTATCACACTCCCCTTGTGAAAGCAGCATGGCTAGGGGCCCATCTCAAGAGCCTGTACACAAATGCATACAGCCTGGGAGCAAACAAGAAGAGTTATCAGTCCATGCAGTTGTAGACCTGTGCATGTAGTCCATGCAGTTGTAGACCTGTAGACCTGTGACTCACAGGACAGGAGTGCTGCAGTAAATGGATGCAGGCTTTTCAGGAAAGACAGGCTACAAAGGCAAGGAGGAGGGGTTGCACTCTATGCAAAGGAGTGGCTAGAGTGCGTGGAGCTTTGCCTTGGAATAGGTGAAGAGCCAGCTGAGACCTTATGGCTAAGAACCAGAGGACAGACCAACACGGGTGGTATTGTGGTAAACATGCGCTACAGACCACCTGATAGAGAAGAGGAAACAGATGAAGCTTTCTTTAGACATCCAGAAGCCTTATGATTGCCCATCTAGTTGCTCAACTACCCTAATATCTGCTGGAAGGACAATAGGGCTGTGGCAAGCAACCAAGAAAGTTTCTGGAATATGTCAATGACAAGTTCTTGACACGGGTTACAATGGAGATGCTTAGAGGTCATCTCCTGGACCTTATACTCATAGCAAGTCACTGATGTAAAGACGAGCTGCCTTGGCTGCCATGACTATGGAGTTAAAAGTCCTGAGAGGAGACAGACAAATAGTAGGATCACAACTCTGGACTTCAGAAGAGCAATTTTTGGATTTTTCGGGGATCTGCTCAGTAGAATCCCATAGGAGACTACCCTAGAAGGCAAAGGAGAACAAGATTACTGGTTGATCTTTTAGTAGCGCTTCCTCAAAATGGAAGAAAGTTCCATTCTAACGAGCAGAAAGTGGACCAAGTATGGCAGAACGTATCTTGGGTGATCAGTTAACTCCTGACTGAGCTAAACTGCAAAAAGAAAGCTTTTTATAGAAGCTGTTCCCATATTCTTTTAGCCCTTTCTCCAAACCTTTTCCAGTTTTAGTCTCCCCTTTTTTGGGGAAGGGGTATTCGTGAATGGGGTCAGCAGGTCCTCATACACTACCCTAGAAACAAATTCAACATGGAGGCATATGATGTTCTCTGTTGTATTCTCTAGTATTTCCATAACAATTCATAATATTCTATTTACTTTTTTGACTCTTATTAAGCATTAAGCTAACATACCCACGCAAGCCATGTTATCATGTTAAATGTTATCATCTGTATTTACAAGCTTAAACAAGACTCGGTTATCAAGAACCTAGAGTTTCAGGATCTATCAGTTTCCATTTGAAAATTTATCCCACCACAATATATGTATGCAAAAGCTAGAAAGCCAAAAGGGGTAAACCCAAACATCTAAACCTCTTCAAAATCAAATGTCTGAATAAAGTACTAGGTACTACATGCCCACATTCATCAGAAAGTTTAGCAGACCCATCTTTCCAAAGTTATCTAGAATGGAAAGTAGAAATATTTTGTTGCATGTTAAGAATGAGGCCAAAGCATGTGCCATAGCATACTTGTCACTGAGCAGCCGGAGGAACACACACAAGAGCCTAAATGAAAAACTTCTGCAAATATGTCTCAGTGAGGGAAAATTTATGGGACTAAACAATACTGAGTACATATGAAGATCAACCCGGAATTCTTGATTACCATTTTGTGAACATCTAGTCATTTCTTATTCTGCAAGAAGGATTCAAAATCTGACTGATGACTGAGTCATCACGCACCTTCCTATTTGGTACCTTCCTATCACATATTGCTGTGATAGGAAGGTACCAAATAGCAGTCAATGAAGCTAGCCTTGTTTACATTTTCTCGTTATCAGATCCTATACCATTCTCATGTTTTTCTAATCTAAGACTCCATTCTTTCAAATGGCCATTTACAAATGGTAGTCTGCTGTGCCTGCGTATGTTAAGTTCCAGCTGCATCAAGGAAATGGAACAAACAGAACAGAGAGGACACGGTTCAAGGTTTACAGCAATAATGTCACATGGTTATTCTGTTCAAGACTTTAGAGAACTTGATAACTCAGTTAACAGCTGTGGTTAAAAAAAAAAAAGACTCAATTTCTGTGGTTTTCATGAAAGAGGCAAATCATAAAATAGGGGTTTGAATGAGCAGAATCAGCTACTATGGTTTCTCCAGCTATAACAAATTGTTCATGGCTGGGAATTAACGTGTTAGATGTCCTTCCTTGATTTGCTATTGGCCAACAATGAGCGCTTGTAGTTGAAGTGTTGTAAACATGACTGGCTGCTTATTTTTACAAAAAAGAATAAGAGAGCTAACAGGAAAAGACTGTTATCTGCCTCCTTCATAACTGCATTCATAATGAAGACACAGGCTACCTACTCTCCTCCAAAAAAAATTTGATCTGATTACTTATTTTAGTATAAATACAAACTATTTGCCTTGGTTTTGCCTTCTTAGTGGTTAGGCGGTGCCCAGTATCCCAGCAGGATGGCTGACACATTCTACATGTTCCCTCCTGCTGTGCTATTCTATTCCTTTAGTAGGAGGTAACAGTAGAATTAGAAAAAAGACTGGGAAAATACCCCCATATTAGAAAACAAATCTCTTCACATTCCAGCAAAGCCAGGGGGATTGTTACATACAGATATCTGCAGTTTCACCTCCGCACTCCAAAGGAGATCAAGTGTTTAATCTATCACTTTTCAGAAGGGACTTTAAAATCCTGTGGTCCATAGGCAAATCAGTGGAAACAAGACTGTCAGAAGAATCTATTCTAACGATTTTTAGAAGTCACCACATTTGTTAATTCAAAATGAACATGACATGTAGAACATTATCTTGTTTTACAAAAAGTAATTTTTTTAGGGATTACAAACTTTGCTGACAATGATTATGTGATGACTTTATACATTGAGATTTCTGCAGGGAAATTAACTTAGACTTGTATAGCACTCTCACTGAAGTCATCTGTCCTCAAAAGGAAAAATCAAAGAAGCTTACATTAAATAGATTAAAAACATGATAAGCGTATGTAGTCGTAAATTATAAGCTGTCACCATAGTGTGGAGGTTAGTTGTGTATTCATCAAGGAGCTACGCTGAGCTCCATGATGGTCAATATTTTTGATAAAGATTTGAAGAAAATATGAAATCTTTCTCATAGGTGTCACAGAAGACACGAGCTGCTGCAGTATGCCAACTCCTTGGTCAGACTCATTATCTGCTTCCTATGTTCGTGCTGTGTGGTATCTTCAGTGGAAAGTTCTGCAAACAGTCTGACTTCCTGTACTACAAATCTATTTTCTCCCTTTCAATTTTGCTGTCTTCAAATGGAACAATTTTACATCTCCAGTTCAACAGACTTCCGCTCCCATATTCTAGATGTCTTCTTTTTATCTGTAGCTTGCTTCTTAAGTGTTTCTTCATTTCTGTTTTCACTTATTTCTCAGTGACGGAAGTCACTGGTTTAATCCAAGAGAAAACTGACAAACTATGAGGCACTCTTGCCCTTATTTTGGCTAGTCTGTTCTTCTTCTACTTCAGCTACATCTTCTTCATATTACGATTTCTAATATGCCAACCTTCTCTAACCCTATTAGTGAGTCCTTGCGGATCAGGGTGCATTCTTATCCATTCATATTACCACCCTACTTTTCTCGCCGCTTCTCTATCTTCTTCATCTTTCCTTTCACAATAAAGATTATGTTTTATTTTCTCCCATTTAAAAAAAAAATAAATTCCCTCCTCCTTCTGCTCTCTAAGTTCACACCACCATTGCTGTCAGGAGTCTCATGCCCCAATTTCATTCTCCTTTCAGCTCAGCCGAGCTTTCAGAAACTTTCTGTTCACCTTTTCATTCTATCGAAGCCTCAGTCAGTATTACCATATTGACCTACATCTGCTTATGGCTCAAAATCAGTACCCTCACTTGTTTCTTACCCTTATAATAGCAATACCCTTTTGAATTCTTCTCCTTCCTTAGCTTCAGTGACTTCATCGGCTTTGTCTTTTCTGGGTTCTCTTACCAATCATTTTGTTAGTCTGTACTTTCAAGGATCCTCTGCCTTCATAGATGATTGCATGGAGTCTTGACCTTGGCTCCTTCCTCTTCTTTTTGTCTGCTTGTGTCTCTGTAGTCTCATCCACAAGCACAAGCTTAACTGCTCTCTCCATGCAGAGATACAAATTTATACCTCTACTTCATCCATAACGTCTTGGCTTGTCTCTCAGCTTCAGCATCTTCTGATAGCTATCAGCTCAAATATAGTATGACAAAAGCATGTCACACACTCCTCTCTTCCCTCATCAGTCCTTACAGCTTTCCTCATTTAGAGCTGCTGTGAATAATGTGATCGCCAGGCTTGTCAGACAGACAGGTGATGCAGACAGCTTTTTAGGTCCAAAAATCTGATTAAATTCCCATCTTGCATGT
Source organism: Rhinoptilus africanus (assembly GCA_013400135.1). NCBI lineage: Eukaryota > Metazoa > Chordata > Aves > Charadriiformes > Glareolidae > Rhinoptilus > Rhinoptilus africanus. The sequence continues at coordinate 63,683 of VXBO01011016.1, read as the reverse complement.
TATTTTTGGAGCCTGTAGATAGCTACAAAGTTATAAGTCTTTTCCAAATTCTCATATTCTTTACCTACAAACACTACAACATTTTTCTGCTGCTCTTAACAGAAACAATATTCATACTACTGCTGCAAAGACCATTTTTCTACACTTCCTTTCTTTTTTCTTTTTGACTGTCTCCACTAGCTCCTTCTTTGCTATCACATCAAGAATGAGTTCTTTTTTTTTAAAAAAAAAAAAAACTACACCTTTCAGGCATATTCCTGCTTTTCAAGCGATTTCATTCATTCTCAGTATGTCAGTTCCTATCTGCAACCAACCAATTATTCCAACCTTTTCTTCCATATTTGTTAAATAAAATTACCTACCTGAGTTTTATTGCTTCATAGGTGTGGAAGGATATCCCTGCAAATGACCACCACACCTGCCCTAGTGGATGTGCTAGGTATAGGAGTCCTTGGTACAATATGAATTTTTAACCTGCAAAATTGAGATCAGATATTTAAGTGTCACTGAATCACAGATCACATAGGCTGGAACAGACCACCAGTGGTGTCCAGTCCAGCCCCATGCTCAAAGTGGACGGAGGTGGAGCAGGTTTCCCAGGACTATGTCCATATGGGTCTTGCATGCCTCCAAGATGGAGATTCCACAATGGCCCTGGGCACCTCCAGTGTCTGATCACCTTCGTAGTAAAAATTATTTTCCTATATTGAGTGAGACTTTCACAAGTTTCATGCTGTGTCTATTGCCTTTTATCTTTCCACTGTGCACCTCCAAGAAGAGTGTAGCTTCATCTTTTGTACAACCTCCAATCAGGTATCTGTAAACACCAATAAGGTGTTGAATCTTCCCTTCTAAGAAACAAAACTGCAGGCTGAAGGAATAAAGAGAAATCTAGTGTTTGAAGTTGATACTAGATACATTCAGGTAGGAAAGGAGACGTCCTTTTTTATTTTTAATGGATTGGAAATTAACAACAAGTTAGCAGGATACGTTTGATTCTTTGTCACTTGTGGCCTAAGTTAAAGTTAGATATCTTTCTATATTGTAAGTCTCAAAGGGAGGTTAGGTCTTGGTGAAGAAATTACAGAATGAGATTCTTTGATCTGTGTTATGCAGAATCTAACTTTAGGTCACTGAAATGCTCATTTCTTTCCTTATAAGATTTTCCAGATGATAGTATTTGGAAGAAAGAAGGAGGTGACCTTGAAACCAACAGATGTTTGTAAGTGTATAATGCTACAGAAGATTCACAACTATTCCTGTTCCAAGCATCTCATTTTGCAACAGTGGAACTATTCAGTCAACACCTAAACATGAGGAGGAACTTCTGTACCTTGAGGGTGTCAGAGCACTGGAACAGGCTGCCCAGGGAGGTGGTGGAGTCTCCGTCTCTGGAGACATTCAAAACCCGCCTGGACGCGTTCCTGTGCAACCTGCTCTAAGGTGGCCCTGCTCTGGCAGGGAGTTGGACTAGATGATCTCCAGAGGTCCCTTCCAACCCTATGATTCTATAAGATGTAACTTCAGGTAACTCATATAAAGTGTTTATCAGCTCTAAAACATACTCCTACTATCACACAATTTTTAAATAAACATTTAGACTAACAGGGTTGCTGAGTTCAGAAGGCAAATCAGAAAAAGACAAAGACATATTCTTCATTAACTTCTTGTGGTAGGTTAACCTTCGCTGGACACCAGGTACCCACCAAGCTGGTCTGTCACTCCCCATCTTCGACTGGACAGGGGAGAGAAAATATAATGAAAGCCTTGTGGGTCAAGATAAGGACAGGGAGATCGCTCAGCAATTACCATCACAGGCAAACCAGACTCAACTCAGGGAAATTAATTTCATTTATTGCCAATCAAAAGTGAGAGTAAGATAATGAGAAATAAAAACGAATTTAAAACACCTTCTCCCCACCCCTCCCATCTTCCTGTCTTAACTCTCAAATTCTTGGGAATTCTCCCAAATTCTCTACCAGTTCCTCCCAAGTGTTGCAGAGGGACAGGGAATGGGGGTTGTGGTCAGTTCATCACATGTTGTCTTTGCCACTCCTTCCTCCTCACACTCTTCTCCATCATGGGGTACCAGGCACGGGAGACAGTCCTCTGTAAAATTCCTCAATGTGGGTCCTTCCCCTGGACTGCATTTCTTCACAGACTGCTCCAGTGTGGGTCCTTTCCACGGGGTGGTGTCCTTCAGGAACAGACTGCTCCAGCATGGGTCCCCCCCAGGGTCACAAGTCCTCCCAGAAAACCCGCTCCACCATCAGCTCCTCTCCACAGGGTCACAGGCCCAGCAGCCGGAGGGTGCTCTCCATGGGGTCACAGCCTCCTTTGGGTGCATCCACCTGCTCCAGCTTGGGGTCCTCCACCGGCTGCAGGTGTGTATCTGTTTCACCATTAACATCCATGGGCTGCAGGTGGATGTCTGCTCCATTGTGGACCTCCGTGGGCTGCAGGGGGACAGCCTGCCTCACCAGGGTCTTCACCACTGGCTCCAGGGGTGTCTCTGTTCCAGCACCTGGAGCACCTCCTCCCCCTCCTTCTTCACTGACCTTGGTGTCTGTAGGGCTGTTTCTCTCACATATTCTCGCTTCTCTCTCCTGGCTGCTGTTGCACAGCAGTCTTTCCCCTTCTTAACTATGTTACCACAGAGGTGCTACCACCATCGCTGATGGGCTTGGCCTTAGCCAGCAGCAGGTCCAACTTGGAGCCGCCTGGCATTGTCTGTACTGGACATGTGAGAAGCTTCTAGCATATTCTCACAGAAGCCACCTCTGCAGCCCCCCTGCTACCAAAACCTTAACATGCAAACCCAATACACTTCTATTCTGTTCAGTGTTGTTTAGATCAAAGTACTGTTAATAATACTGGAATTAGTCCTGATGTTTTCATACATACTGTCCAGATTTTAACATAATGTAAGAAAAATTCCAGTTGTTTGTAAAAGATGGACTAAATATACTTCAAGTTACTCCTTTGTTATTGTTAAGTACTTTTAATTTTACTAATAATTCAAAGAAGTTCTCTCAACGGATTTGCTTTCAATGAGGATTATTTTGAATATATTTTAAAAATAATTACAACCAATTTCCTTATTGTCTTTCTTTCTTGATATGCAATCTCGTAAGCCCACTTCACAAATAGCTCAGTGTGACCAAAATAGACCAAATTCATCCTCTTTGCAACTTCTTTGGTATGTGAAGCTTAAGATAAAATGTTGCAGGGTAAAATAATGTTAAATCTGTTTTTACTGACCAATGCTTCCATGTCTGCCTGTGTAAACACAACAAAATCCGTTCACTCACATACCATTCTCTGGTTCACGACTCACTATTCTCATCCAGTCTGTGATAGGCTCCTTCTTTGTCAGTAACTGACAGTCCTTTTGAGGTGTATGGAGAGGTAGACAGAGAATGTGAAAGATATACAAAATACAAACACCTACTCTGAAGCTGAATAGAGCAAACAACTTGGTAGAAGTTTTGCCATTCAGAAACCTTACCTTTCTACATGTCAGCATGTCATCAAAATCTTCTAACACTGGTTCTGTGCTCCAGAAAGTCCCCCCTGCTTCAGTGTTGAGTGATTGATTTAAGCTTGTCAGGGTCTAACAAGATTTAGTGTTTCTCCCATTGCCTTAACGCGGATCAGCTTCTCTCAAAGTCCCACCTTTAGTAATGAAACTCTAGTGCTTCAGCAAGGCTTATGATCAATCTCACCTAATTCTACAATATGAGCTTTTATACCTGAGCTAGTCATTTTGGGCTAACTCTAGTCAAAAAAAGAAAGAATTAATCTGACCTATTTTAGATAATCTACCTTATGCTTAAGTAAATCATGTTTAGGAGTGTCTTTCTCTCTCTCATTGATTATAAAAGAAGTCTAGACAAAAAGCTCAAAGATATACACAGTTGACATCGACTTCTGGTCAGACAAATCCTACCTCTGGTTCCACATCAGAGACATCAGTGATAAAACTCAAATGTCTTATTCTAACATATTAGGTCCAAGTACAATTTTTTGGTGAGGTAGACCCTTTATATATTTCTATTCTATGATGTTTTATATATATAAATATACAGAATTATAATATGTCCCTTGGCAGGGTGCTTAAACAGAGTTTAGGCATCTCTGTGTCACAATGTTTTGAGATGAGTGTATCATCAGCTGTGTTTGGTAGTTGTACAGACAGACAGAATTGTTAAGGAAGATAGACACTTTGGTTAACATTTAGAGTTTTGAAATGGTCTGTTCTATATATTGTGCATGTGCGCAGTTAATATTCTTCAGACACAGCTCTTGAAGGCAAAACTGGAATCATCTCCATCATTTGATATCCTTACAAAAGCTTTTTAAAGAATTCAGAATTAATTGGAGAGAACTGGGAATACTGAGGACTAAAACAAACAGGATAAGGATTTTGGTTATCTGTTTTACAAAACACATCCAATAAAGCAGCACGGTTTCTGCTTATGGATACTTTAATAGTATTTTTATTTTTTAAAGTTACAAACATGAACACAGCTGGAATAAGATGCTTGTGTGACATCCAAAAAAGGACTGGAAGATAAAGCGTTGAGAAGCAATAGACTGTTGTCCTTCTCATCTCTGTAAGGGTGGGATTCAGCTCACCAATATTATTCATATAAAAGCTAGGCTGTACCTGTCTAATTGAGTTGTCAAGGCTCCCTCTGTAGTCAACAGGGAGAGACTGGCACTTCCTAATAATGATGAATCAAAATGTAGAATAAATGTCTGAAAGGCAACAGTTGAGTCCTTTCTGAAGTTCCTAACTCTATCCCTTGTTGGTAAGGGAGATCTATACAACTAGCTCAGAGTAAATAAATAATTTTTAGATGCCTACAGTGAGAAGAAATTAAGCCAGATCAAATCTTATGTTACTCATGTAGTAACCGTTACTTGTAATAACTACCAGCCCTTGGCCAAGAATAAATATGATGAAAACATTTTGGTAGTATTTCAGAGATAAAATTACAACAGCTATATGGATGTTAGGGAAATCTTCATAGACTTACCAATTCACCATGGTTATTGTAGAAAATGTAAATAAAAGTTAACCGAGCAACCTATAAGGTATCTTGAGTTAATTTATATGAGGCAGAAGATGGATAGTGTAATCATCATGCATGAATCTTAAATCTTATTTTCAGAAAAAAACAACTGGTAGTTTTTGAAACATAGAGATCCTTTATCTAAAATATTACAGAACGATAAGAGAAACGTTTGTGATCCATTTAGTGCATTTTTAATAAGTAACTTTCCCTTGGCTTGTTAGCTAGAGCTTTCTCAAAGGAGTCTTCCTCTATGAGCTTGCCAATTTCGTTGCAACATGGTATTAAAGGATATTAAATGGCTGATAAGGAAGGTTCCTCAAAACACACCTACCTTTGATCCAGCGCACTGCTAGAACAGTGATCTAATAGTCAGAACAGGGGGATGGAAGAACTATTTGCGGCTCTGACATTGTCTCTCTATGACTTTGCATAAATCACAATTCTGCAAAGTCAGAGAAAATGACTAAGCCAAGGGGGAGGGGAGGAGGCTCCCATCCACTTTCAAGAGCACAGTCTCCACTCCCTCTGAAAAGTGCAAAGGCTGAGAATAGAATTCAACCCCCACAATGAATCTAGCTCCCAGGAAAATTGAATTCCCCCTAATTAAAGATTGAAATAGTACAAACACATTTTATCTACCAGCACTACTGAAATGGCACACCCATGACCCATTAGCTTTTTTTACAACTCTATTTCAGTTCATCTCTATAATTGTTTGTGATGTCAGTGTTTTAGCTTTTATAACTGGCATTAGGAATCAACATGTTCCGGTGGATGGATTGTAATTCTCCAAAGGATGTACAGAAAATTTTATTATGTGTAGGATAATTACATACTTGGTTACTGAAAAATAATTTGTTTCAACAATGAGCTTTACTGCTGACTACAGGGCTGATTCTCTAGGGAAGATTCTTACACCTGCACAAAATCCCATTGATGTTAATGGGGCTTCATGTGTTATCAAGAATCGACCTACCGGATGAGCTTGCAAAATTAGAGCTTTAAAGCAGTCATTTTTAAAGCTTTGTGACCTCAAGCAGGATGCTGAACCAGTAGATCATAAGAAACAAGCTCTGTTTGATCAATGACGTCTACTTACTGCCAAGTTCTCACCCTGCTTCTCTCCTTTTCTCCCCTGCAGTGAATAGAATACTGACCACCACCAAGAATATCCTCCTAATTAATTTCTAGACTCAGTCCCTACTGGACAGGTTAGGAACTGCCTAAACTGGTAAGTATCCAAGAGCCATGTGGACTAATGAAGTAGGTAGGATCTCGCCCAGAGTCAGCACTTTTGCATGGTTCTTTACCCTGCCTTCCCACTTCGGATGTTTTCTCTGAAGAAGGGAAAGAAGGAGAAATAAACTGTACTTTTTGTTTAGCTGCACCAGGTGCCAAAGGAACTACATAATTGGGTCACTTATGTTGGCAAGTCAGAAGACTTCTGCCCCAATTTTAAATTTCATGTGTCATTGTTAAATGAAATCAGGAGTTTACTGTTACCATCAAATGAAGATAACTGTAATGTCCTCATTCACTTACAGAAAAAGTATTTTTTTGACCAGAAACTCCACCAAACCTGTAAAGTAACTCACAGGTAGGGACTAACAGATATAGAAATGAGTCATTAGGTTAACTTGCCAAGGAAAAGTGTCTGTGCTAATCAAGCAGTTATTCTTCTAAGACTAAAGTATTAGAAAAGTGTGGATAGCAAGTAAGCGGAGCAAAGGAAGTAAAGTAGTTAGGATAGGTTGGGGAGAAGGGTATTTATTGGTAGCAAAGGGAGTGAAGAGACTGTGGAGGAAGAAGAGAGGCAGATTCTGTTTGTGATTCAAAATATGAGAAAGACAGAGGAGAATAGAAAATAGGAGGAGATAGGAAGAAAAGGAAGTCAGAGAATATATCCCAAAGGTTACACCTGTAGGTCTGTGTTAGATTCTTCAGTACATCAGAGCTAATTTAAGCACATGGACAGAAGATCATCATGCCTGGCTTCACTTCAACCCTTTTTTCTTCTTTTTTTTTTTTTCTCTTCATTATGACATCATGCCCATGACATAAAGGACCCATGCTTCCTCAGTGTTTCTAGGGTTATGACTGCACTTAGAATCATGGCCTTTCAATGTGTCAGAAGGCTATAAATAGGCTACAGAGGTCAGTCAGTACTTCTGACACTTCAGCTTCTTATGTTATCTATCTGTTTCCAAAGGCATCCCTGTGATAATGTGATAATGACTGATATCAATATTCTAATGGTAAATATTTTTAGCATAAGAATAAGGAAGTTTTTCATTAAATTGCACACTACCTGTAGTCCTGGAACCTGTGGATGACTTACGTAAAAGTCTAAGAGACGCAGGCACCTACAGCAAAGAGTAGAGAAGCTGACTCAGTGAATATGGCAACTATGATACACACCTGATACTCATGTGTATGTTGGCAACGATCCCAGGACTATGCCTTAACTTCTGCTTTGTCCTCCCAGATGTGTCATCACTGGGAAATAGGCAGAGGGCTGCTCATAAAAGTGGATTCTCTGTTATTTCAAAATAATCCTGGTTTACTGTAAATACAGATCATTCCATGTCAGGCTTTTTTCAAGTACCTTTATGTTTTGAGTGATGGAGATGGAGAAGTAAACATGGCTTAGAAGTTGTGGCACATAAGAAATACCAGCAAAGAAACATGATACAGTTCAGGAGCAAACAGATAACTGCTTTGACAAAATTGTGGGTGCTATAATGAGTGTAGCTATCTTTGTGCTTGGCTATAGTCACATATTATTCAGGAGAGAATGTAAATGTAATAGTCCCAAAAAAATCATGTGGCTGGTCTGGAGACTGCATGTGTTATGATGCTACTCTGGGAAAATTGCTAGCCAAGGGCAAAAGGCTGATCATTAGCACTAGTGTTTGTGCTCATCTGATCAGAGACATTAACAGGCAAAACCAGCCATTCATCCCACTCGGTTTGATACAACTCACACTTAAAGGGTCATCTGCATGCTCTAGCTAGTTTGTGTGCTCCTATGCATACTCCCTTTTCAAATGCACGTTTCTTCATAGTCAGCTGGGTGACCCAAACCTCTGAATAATCTTCCCCTTGTTTGTTCTTGATCCATCTTATCCACAGTTGTTGTGGATCCAAGGGACAAAGACTCATGGAGTCTCCTACCTGTATATTTAGAGATACAGGCATTTCACTACTTCTGCAATGGAAGTCCATGGCAGGGAGGTGTGATACACTGCAAAGGCACTGCTGATATTCAGGGATATTCTGTAGACATGAGACAGCATCATGGGGATAGGCTGCAAAACTTAAGGAAGGTCATCATTCAAATGGCTGCTAAAACCTGCTAAGACCAAGCATCCACCTGAAGATAGATAATTTTCTTTGTAACCGAAGGATACTTTGTAGTAGAAGAATACTGGAATAAAATGGTGCTGCACTCACAGACCTGAGCTTGCATCTCATCGTTGTATCACAAACAGTGTAGATTATTACATTATTCCCCAGGAAGACTGTGAGAGAGCACGTCAGTGAGGACCATCCTATCAGGCAACAGCTAGCAAGTTTCTCCCTACGCCTGTTCTCGTATCACATCATGCTATACAACTGTCATATGTAATATAACTATACAAATTACATAACGACCTAATGTAATTGTCTCCAGTGGGCATATATAACAAAGCTGGTTTGTGGCGATTGTATATATCTTTTGCATTCTGTGTTGCAGTACTACAATTCTAATCTACTGAGGATCCAGCTAAAGTTTCTGGTAAAATACTGAGACTGAACACAACACTCTAAAAACAAAACTCATGTGACATCAAACTGCCATAGCTATTTTAATATTTTTTGTACATTTTGTCCCCAATTTTAATGCTGATCCTTCTTAGAATAATTATATATTTCAAATCTAGCCACAGCACTCCAAATTCCATAGGGAAAGCAGTATGTTGAAAGATCCTGAGAAGAGATAAGAGGGGAGTCAAGTCCAGGTAATGACCCAAATGAAATTATTTGTACAGCAGGAGTGGAGTCCAGTTACAAGCCCAAGTGTTTGCAGACAGGTTAATACCAGAATAAATAGGTGGGTTATGGTAACATGGTGAAGCCATCAAACCCAAACAGCACTTGGATAGTGTGAATTTGAGTCTTACTGTTTTAAAGAGGTTTTATATGTGGTGTTTGCTTTCTGCAGGGGCTCTTTCAAGAACATTTGCCCTGAAAACAATGATTACGGTTTAAGAGCCAATATTTCAAAATGCTTTCTAACCAATGTGCATACCCAGATTATTCTGAAAATTGTTGTGCCTAGGGAAGGGGAGAATTAAAAGTGCAAGTTTAAGATAATTTGCTTCAGCTGCCTTTCTGCTCAAAGGAACTTATTTTCATAATCAAGATGCTCGATTTACATACATAAGTGCATTGTCTTGAAAATTGTGGTAGTAGGGACTGAAGCAGAACTACTGGTAACAACTTCAGATCATTTGACTAAGGCACCTCCAATATGCAATGCCCACAGTACAACATCTTTCAACTTTAAATGTGTTCTGAAGTCTATATACATAACTGAATACTGGTGTGTCCAGACAATGAATCATTTTGTTCTGCAGGAAAATGTTAGGACATTTAGTCCAGGCATTCCTCAGATACAGCTCTCCTCAGGAAATAGCTGATTTTATTACTGAGAGTGCTGTAAATTCCATGTTGACAGTGAAGTTGTTTGGAAAACTGATAGACCTTGAAGGAGGGTAGGTGAACACACACTGAGGTGGACACGTTGTCTCAACCCCGAAAAACTAGGGTGAAAATCTCTATTCATTTCTGTTGACTCCTCTCAATGCATTTCCTACTGGTATATGAGCTATTTCATATTTACTCCAATGGGGCTAAGGTCCCTTTCTTAAATAATATCCATTTAAAATCAAGTGAAGAATCTATGTCTCCCACACACAGTTCTGTTACTGCAATGATCAGGAGATGTTTGCCTCATGGCCTGTCAGTTACTATGGTCTTTCCTGTAGTCGCTTTTAGGCTTTAGAACACAAACCTTTCTCATGGTGGCAAAACCAGGTTAAAGTGTTTTTATCCTCCCCTGCCCTGGGCCATTTGTTCCTGCTTTTGCATAGGAGCACTGTATTAGCACGGCTAGTTCGGTCGTGCAAATACAACTCTTCGTGACGCTGTTTGGACCAACAACATCGCCTGAAGTTAAAGAAGAAACTGTGGTTTTTTACCCTAATTCAAGTCTCTGGCAACAAGCAGAGCTGAAATATGATTGGAGATCCGAGCAGCAGAACCTGAATTTATGTACTGAAGTGATGTTGTGCTGGCACATACATCTTCTGAACCTTCACAGTTACACATTTCACCTTTGCTCAATTAGATGCATGTCTGTAGGCTTCTTTTCTTCTTCCCTCTTCGGCTCCACAGTTAGTACAGTTTTGTTTAAAAATTGCGATAAAATAGGTATATATTTTAAACTGCATGAAAGCTGACTGACATCATGTAAATAACAGCAGTTTAGCAGATGTACAAGTAAAACTACTGTTGTGATATCCAGTTTTCATTGGACCAACTGTTTCTTCATTGGGCCAGCTTTCCAGGAGTTGCTCAGATGGAAAAGTTATCACATACAAAAAATTTACTCAGTTAGTTTACTCAGCTGTCTGATTCATATGCTGATGTCTCAGATGGCCTCAGTTACCAATCTAAACCATCCACGATCTGTCAGGAAGCTTCCATGTGACATCCCACATGTAAGTCCCAGTTGCACATCCTCATTAACACCACTTTATTGAAAAGAAGGGAAACTGATTGCCACAAAACTTAGCTACTAAAGTTCAGCCTAACCAGTGGTTCTTTATGTTATTCCTGAATGGGAGCTGTACCCACACTTAAAATGCCTGAAAATCAATAATACTAATAAAGACCTTAAATTTGCAGGAATCAAAAAATACACAATTGAAGTTAATGCTAGGGAAACACTGACAGCAAAGGAGTGATTGTTTTCCTGCTATCGGTATTTCTATGTGTAGACATATATAATACATACCACAACAAGGAGCAGTAGTTTCATTTAGTATTTAGATTTTCCTTAAACTTTGGGCAGGAATGTGCCAAGATGCTTTGGAGGGGAAGTCACACAAAGGAGCTGTGAAACATAAGAGTGTTACCATACTTGGCTAGCAACTCCCTCTAGGCTTCTCCAAAGAATGCCATTTGGCCTAATAATTACTGTGTGAATTTTCCAAGGAAGAGTAATAACCTTGCCAAATTTAATTCTTTGTCCAAAGTTACTGGACTGTGACAGCTAGTTAGTTAGTTTTATTCTAAGACGGGGGAAAAACAAACCATAAAGGTTTTATATTTTGTTTCAGAAGTAACTTCCCCCAGAAGCTCAAACTGAAACAGACCTTCTGGAAAAGGGTAAGTCCAAATTTGAATCCAGATGGCTTTTCAGTTTTTCAAGATAACAGGCAAGTGAAAACAAACTCATAATGGAATATGTGAAGCAACTACTAAGGCTCCCTATAAAAAAAAATTGCATTTTAAAATTTAGTTTGCATAACTTGAGATAGGGGTTAAGCTATCTAGAAATAAATTCTTTCATGAGCAAGGGGAATACTAAGGAAGCCTGCTTTTCTATTGGTTTTAGTCCTTTATCCCTAAACATCCCCTCCATAGTAATAAGTCTTTCCCTTAGTGGCAACATGATGGGATTAGCTAAATTCCTGCTGATTTCCACAACATTTTAGGGAACTCTGAGATCTCTACCCTTCTGCTACATTTGTTTGAAATTCTTTAATGGTCTTATAGGTCATTAGAGAGACTCTAATAAAAGATATCACATAAGCTATAATTTATTGGGCTAACAAACATCAGCACTCTTTCATTTCCAAAATGAGGAATTTCCTTATAAGACAGTGACTTATAATACATAGCTATGCAATTGATGTAATTCATATAAAGGGCAATTTTCTCCCATGTAGACAAACACTTAGGATACAGTCAGGTAACAAGACTCAAGTTGACAAGATCTTAAGGGGCCAGGACGCATCTTAGAAACTGTCTCTCAGATAAAATGCAGTAACTGGCAGTCTGTGTATTCTCAGCTATGCAAATGTAAATAAAATAAGTTAGCATGTAACTCTCCTAAAACAGAAACAAAACTGTTGTGACAAACAGTTACACAACATTTCCAAAGAAAAATAATTATTTATTAGTGACTAATGGAATGCCTCCTTCTCACCATTATAGTGACAAATGCTAGATGACTATGAAGTAGCTTTTTTCTAAACCTCACTGGAAAAAATACATTATGCATTCTTCTATTAACTTTGTTCTGAGTGACATAATAAATGAATTACCAGTTGTTATGTGTTGCCTTCTTTTCAATGCATTTATTTTAAATTGTTGTGATCCTGCTTAAAATGCTAAAATTATTTTATTGAGATGCTCATATGTATTTCTAATGTGGGTGAGGGACTTAAAATTTGGCAGCAACATAGCTTTTGTGTCAGGGATGAGCCTGTTGTAATCTCCCTGATGAACTGCCACAATGATAAGCCTTTTATGAGAACCACTCTGCGCAGATGCTCAGCAGCACACAGCTATAGCAGCACACAGCCACAATTTGACAGCTACAGTCCCTTAAGAGTCTTTCCGCACTGAGGTTGCTGAGCTGGACTATCCCTGCCACTGCCGCTCCGGGTTGCTGAAGAGCACTGCAGGAGCAGGCATCGGAACAGAAAAAGGGAAGGCTCTCCTCTATGATCTTGGTGTTCTCATACTGACAAGTAAGTACTAGAGTAAGAACCTGAATGAAATACAGAAAGAAAGGAAAAGCAATCTGTCTGAAATGCCAAAACGTAGCAAAGGCTTGGACTGGAGGAGTTTGGGTGGACTTTGGGCACCAGGCAACTGGTTGGCTTTATTGGCAAATTGAGAAAAGGAAATCAGCTTCAGGAAATGGAGATTTGGGACTGAGATAGCTAGGGGATAGGAAGGCTGAAACAGAATGGGAAGTTGAAGGGGATCCTGCGACTAATTAAATGAATAAACTGGAGCAAGAAGCCTGTGTTGGAGGAAGAAAAGACTGGGAGATGGGCACTGGCAAGGAGGACAAGGAAAGGGGCAAAAAACTGATAGAAATTGATAATGGGACTGGGAGAAGAAACTGTGATTGTGTGTGCGTGAAGAGAATTAAACAGAAAAGGGAATGAGGGGGCAAGAGCAGCCTGGGAATGGCTAAGCGTGTGGACCTGAGCAGGAAACTGGTTGTGAGCCATAGCCAAAACCTTAGAATGGGGAGTGGGGAGCTGGAGCTGCAAGAATAATATGGCAAATGAAGACGTATATTAGTTTGGCAAGAAGTCAACAACAGAGAGACCATACTAAGATAATGAATTTTGAAAAGTGGACAGATTTGAGTGGATGGGGACAGTGAACATCCAGATGTGGTGAACAAAGTCCTCTGCCTACTAGATCACACCCTGGCAGCACTTAGACCTGAACCCAAGTTTCTTGACTATTAACATTCTTCTGCTGTCAGCAAGTATTTGTGAAACTCCCTAACATTTGAGTATCTCAGTATGTGGTTTTAAGACCACACTGCCACTGAAAAGGATGAACATGCATTCACTCTTGCCTCTGGCTGCCCTTTTCTTGCTTCAGCACTAAGGCGAATGGAGCCACAGTAAGAGCTGATGCAGCTCACAGATCTAATCAGACACTAGATGCTATTTTGCAGAGATGACTTTCGGTAAGATCAGCAAGCTGATCTGATTTACTGTGTTGCTGCATGATTACTCATGTCAATGAAAGTTAAAATGGCGGAAGCTGCAGCAGAGACAGATGGGAATGCAGGCAACACCTCCACTCCCTTTTTTTTTTTTTTTTGGACCGCCTGGTACTACATTCACTTACACCAACCCCGAAATGACACCCCTCTATTGGTGGACCATAAGGAGGGGGATAGCTTACTAATACTAACGGTTACTCAATGTTATTCCTTTCTGTAACTAAAAATGTTAACCCTGCTAACGAACGATAATACTGCAATCTGTATGATGCCACACAAAGAGATCGTAGAGTTTTGTTTGTTTCTTTAATTCTCTAGAAAAATGAAAAAGTCTGTGTTAACACATTGTGAAACTTGTAAAATAAGCATTCTGAGAAACAGAATTAAAGTTGCCTTGTGGAAAAACAAGAAGTATGTAATTGTATAACTAAAGGCAGTATCATGATGCCTATAAAAATAAAGTTCCATTAAGGCAAACTTAGAATTTTTGACTTTGCAGCATTCATAATGTTCTTGTAATGTTTTCTGTAGTAGTATACACGCTGTTTTGAATCTCTGCTTAAGTATTTTAGAAAGGCTGAGGAAAGAGGAGAAAGAGGCATGTGTGTTTTATATATATAACCAGGCCAACTAAAGGCACCATAGCTGAAAGAGAGTGAAATGAAAGGCACTTACATCATGCAGTTTTCCTGCAATAAAACTCTAAACACGCCAAGGATTCTTGAATATTCCCTTGAGGTTGCTTATTGGCACCTGCAAAGCAAAAAGAACTCTTTGTATTGTATTAATTATAATGTCTCTGTACCACTACAAGTAATGCAATAGTACTTTCTTTTTCACTCTGAGGGAGAAGGGGAAAAGTCAGTACTAGGCAGCTTATTTAAATAACTATAATATTAACTACCTGAAATTCCATATACAGAGCTCATGTTGCTGTGCTTATAATTTGTTTGAATTGTATAAATGTTAATAAATTTCTAACAGTTGGGAAGGGAAAATGTGTAAGGCTTGCAAAAGATGACCCCAAGTCACAGAATCACTCTGCCTTTATAGGAAGTGGACTTTGGCTTGTAATTAAATTCAAAATCAACAAACTCAGAGAGGAAACACTTCCTTTGTACAGGCGTATCTACTCAGAGATTGTGTGCCTGCATAAAGCGAGTTTGACTGAAGTAGACTGGCACCTGTATTTGCAGAGTCAGCTTCTGAGAATTATCTTATCAAGCCAGTAGCATTGGTAGACCAGACCTGATTTCACCAAGGGGACTGCTAGGTGTTGGCAGTACTGTCATGTTGGTCACAGCCTGGCTCATAGCAGGATACCAAACCAGCTAGTCACACAAATAAGTTGGTCTTGACATAAGGGATTTTCTTTAGACTGGAACAGACAACATGGACTCTCCCTGTGTTACTCTTGATATCACCAAAGCCAAGCATGTTGATGAGTAGGATAAATTCTATTTGAACCTGTGATGTTGATCATACATCTGATCAAATGATTTTGAGCTGTTTATATGACTTATTTTTCCCACTTTTCTCCAAATAGCAGAGTTGTCTTCATGTTCTCAAAGGACATTACAGATGGAAAAAAGTAATTTGTAGTGATAATCAAGAAGTTTTAGTTTCAATTTCCAGAGCCAAAAATTAACTGTATGAACTGGAAGTGTGAGGCTCTAGGCTTTATTGGTATTTTGTTTTTAAGACAGAGCAATGGGATTGATTCACTTCAGCCTTTGCTGCTAGCGCTGGCATCTAGCAGAAGAGGCATATTTAGTAATTAGTCAGGATTGTGGGTTAGCATCCCTTTCCACCAGAGTCTTGTGCTAGCGTGTTAACTGGGGAAGATGCTCATTTTGTTGTGTTTTTGAAATTGTTATATGTGATACATATGATTTATGTGATAGAGATTTAATATGTTTATCTTGTGGCAGACTGCACATTGGAGGATCACTGCAACTGAATGTCTATTGATCAAAAGAACACCCTCTATATCTTACAGAAGCTTACAACAAAAACATGGTGAAAACAATTCTGCGGAAGCTGTAAAGTGCTTGAGCAAGAGGTGGACTTACCCATGGATAAGGAAGAAAATACTTACACCAATCTGCACAGGTTGTCAGCATTACTGGAGGCCCTCTGAAATGATAGTGGAAGTACTTGTGAATATTAGTAAGTTTTAGAAGACAGTTCCACCACTAGAGTAGTGGCTCCAAGTGAGTAAATGCTCACTTAATGAGAAGAAAAAAAAACTTGACTTTGACACATTTGAAAGACTTGTTGAGCTGTAACTCAAGAGCGCATTCTGTGGGTACTACTGTGTCACAGAATGAGTTCGCAAAGGTTCCAAGGAAAGCATCGGGAAAAAATGTACAGGCTTTTTTGCAGAGTGTCGTTATTTCCTACAAATGCATTGCATTATCTGGTAAAATAGTTTGAATGCATCACCAAACACGTCATGCCCACCTGCACTTGGAGATTATGTCTGAAGAGAAAAAAAAAAAAAAAGATCAACATAAAATCTCTAAAGAGCAAATTTGACATTATTTACAGTTTGAAAACCAGAAATGCAAAGCTATTTGGCATAGGTGTATAGCAACTTGGTAGTACGGACAGTGATGGGAATCTCTACCACGTATTTCTCAAGTCACTCTATACATAGCAAAAGTATAAAAAAGAAAGTGTGAAAGGAGTCTTAGTAACAAATGATATATACCAGGATGGATTTGAAAGGGATTTTTTTAACAATTAATTCTTTGGTTAAGTTTGTAAAAAAACCCAACAGATACGTCCTTTAATCCACTTGCAGTTATAAATTAATCTAAATTAAAATATGCTTTCTGAGCAAAATCATTTGATGTAGTATCAGTGTGGGCTTCCACAGCATTGTTAGTGAATCCTGAATTGTAACTGAGTTGCTCTAGAATTTAAGGGTCTATGTTCCTGAGATCAGAACAACTGTCACCTCCTATTCAACCTGCCACAGTCTAAAGTGAATAGGAAGAAAATATCTGGAACCTTTATCCCTCAAATCACAGTTGGAAAAAAATAACTTTTGTTCTGTGTAGAGTATTATTATTATTGCTGTCGTCGTCGTCGTTGTTGTTATTATTATTATTTCTCTTTGGATTTAAAAGATAAGGCTAATTTAATGCAATCTAAAGGAGACTAGCAGCCGGTTGCAAAAGCCCAGAAACAAAAATGGGGCCTTAAGGAGTCAACGATGTCCTCAAAACTTAGAAGTGCCTGAAAACTCTGTTCACAATGAAATCTGACTAGGACTGTTCAATTCTGAATGGAGGTCAAATCTGACCAATCTTAGTCTTTTTTATATCTCTACTGCTGTCACTAATGGAAAAACTGTAGAGACTCATTCACTTGATCCTGTTGCATGCAGGAGAAAAGAGAACATATTTAAATGAAGCCAACATGAATCTAGATAACAGGACTTGTTTCACAAATGGCAGGAACTCAGGATTAGTACCAAAGAAGACAAGGTGATAAAAAAAACCAAAACCAAAACACGCCAAGAATTATCATTCAGCACAGTTGCTGATCTTTCAGATTTTTTTCATGTTAGTTGAATCCTCAGAAATAAATTATGGTTTTGCTTGATTGTTAATTGACAATAATCCAAAAATACAAAGTTCTTACCAACCTTTACCTTAGTAAAGGCACTTAACAGCCAGAACTTGAAATTCCCCAGAGGAATAGAATTGTTCTCCTTCTTTTCAGGCATGGGGTTTTTTTCTGTAATAATATCCATGTGGGCACTTTTTATTTTTTTGTTTTTACTTCCCCAAAAAGCATTTATAATTCCCTAACAAGATTTTAATAGAAATTGCATTTCTTAAGCAAGCCTGAATCAGCAGCGCATTAGTTTACATGCTGAAGACTATTTATAGCAGAAGGGAAAATCTGTGTATGTGTATAGGTGTCTTGCTTTGAGGTTTATGTTCTGCTGAAAACAAAAATTCTTTTCTTTATATCCTAAAATGCGAGACAAATTCTTACCTTGGGCAGCTCTTCAAAACCCAAGGATCCTAACAGCTATGCAAACACTGTTTTAAATATCTTTCAGTGTGTCAGGAATAGCATAGAAGATGGTTATTAATCTTCACCTTCATAAATTCTCTCCACCCCCCCGAGATTCCAAATTAGCTGACAGGTTTGAAAATTCTCCTTAACCAGTTGGACAGAAAATAAACCTACTTACTTTGTTCACTGCTATATTTTCATCATCAGGAATGTAATTGTGTTTCATGTTACTGAGAAAGTACCTATGATGAAAGCTAGCAAAGACTTCTATGGAACAGAATAAATAAGAAAGTGGAAAGCAGACTATGAAAATATATATATTCATCTTCAACAAGTATTGCAGTGTTTCATCTCTGTTGAGGACATCCTTACAGCTGTTCTCCTTTTCAACCTTCTGTAAGTAAACCAGTATTTACATTTCCTTATGTGATATTTCCATGATTACACCCAACACATATTTTAACTGACCTTAGAATATCAGATAAATGTGAAAGTATTGTAACCAGTTCTCTTTCATTCATGTGCCTCTGTTTATTTTATTTTTGCCAGATATTGTTTTCTTCTTACCCAATGTAATAGGAATGCGACTGTGACAAATGTGGGTGTGCCTTTGAATAATTTTTCGTGCTGTATTTGGATCTGTCCTTAAAATGATGTTTCTATACTATGCATAAGTTTCTGTTCTGGACATGTAACTTTCAGGTTTTGAAGTGCATCTTCACTTCCAGCCAGGTGACAGATGCAGACAAGTGAACACCTGGGTTAACCTTCCGTGGATGGGAGTATTCTCATAATGGAGCAGTACTTTCATTAATATCCCCACTGATTTTTAAACTCACTCTTGTAAGTCAGGTCATTTGAGCTGAGATACTCCTTCAGAGTTGATGGTGTCAGTTGTTAGAGGTTGCCTGTCCTTGGGGGGGGAGAATTGTGAGAAGCCATTTGATGACTATCAGCATGACTGTGTTATTCCTGCATATCCCTGTGAAGTGGATTGGTTCCAGCTGGACCTTAACCAAAATTGAACTAAATCTGTGCTTAGGCTCTTTGCTGTTTCTAAATTCCCCTTTTCTCTCATGCTTTATTCCAACTGCTAAATAAAGATGCCTTCTTTTAAGGGAGCTGTTTGTCAATATCAAAAGAAAAACAGGTGCCTGAAACCAGTCAGATCTGCAGGATGACAGGCATTAGTATATACAAGATAGCACTTACCTCCTGCCTGAAAATAAAAGCAAGATTGCACACAAACACAAGCCCAGGATCAGACAAGGCAGAGAGGAGCCAGAGGTGAAGTCACACCTGTAACATTGAAAATGACATGTTAGGACTCTGGGAAAAGCTGATACTGACTCCGCTGTCTACTCTTAAACTTACAGCTCTCTGCAAAAAAACCCCAAACCTTTTGAGTGTATTACCCCTTGGATACATTTACATTCTCTGCTCTAGAATGAATACTTCTCTTTAGCAAAATTTTGTTTGCTGACTTTCAGAAGTTCCTTTATAAAGCTTTGACCCTTTGAAGTCAATGAGAGTTTTATCACCTGACTCATGGAGTATATCCATAAAGCATAAAAATCTGTTTTGTTTTATTATATGCAACTTATTGATGATTTTCTTTGGTATGTTCCAAGTATACTCAAGAACAACTAATGAAAAGAATAGGATTTGAATTAGGCCCTGAGCCCTTGGCTTTCTCTATTTCATGCAGAAGCAGGGAAGGTTCTTCTGTGACGTCATCTCCAGTTTCCTTGACATGTTCCACCTGACAGATTCCCTGAATAGAGCTACGATGATGAACAGTCACTGTTCTCTGTTTTGGACTTAAGATACTTTCAAGAGAAATATAACTGATTTGTGATATATTTTTGATGGTTGACAAGGTTTTTTTCCTTGCCATTCTCCAGAGCTTTGAGTAAGAAGGCTGTTCCTCTGGGTAGTGCCAGTGTTCCAGCCTTTGTAGGTGTAGAAAATTCTTTATTGCACTTTAAAACCTCCTCCAAATACAGAAACAATTTTAAGTAGTTCTGAGGTCTTTTACAGATATTACTCTTAAGTCTTCATCTTGTCTGAACCTTGGACTATTGCAGTCAAGTTAGAACAGCCTTTATAGATTCAAAAGATACAGCCAACAATTGCAATAATGTTTTTTCAATTTTTTAGAAATATTCTTCAAATAGTTCTTCTCTGGTGTGTGTATTATATTGAAAAAATGTAACTCTGTGATGTGATATATGATGATGTTATCTTCTGCATTCATTTGGGATGACCTGTACAACTAATTCATAACTATGCTATTTGTGAGTAATGGAATCATCCCATATTTATTTACAAAAATCTTTATAGTATGTAGTGTTTACGCATGCCTGTGCTGATCTGAGATTGTATCTTTAGGGAGTGCATTACATGCTACGTTATACTGGTTTTATTATAGCCAATACACACAGTAATGCCTACAGTTAATGTTGCTTGACACTTTCTAGTATAAGACACATTTACATTGTTATCTTTGCTGACTTTAAACCATTTGGATTACAATTTTTCAAGTTGAATATATGCCTCTTGACAAATTCTTTAAAAGAATATTTCACATGAAAAGATTCAGTTTCTGGGGTGGGTTTTTTTTCCCCAGAACAAGATTCAGGAAAAATATTTTTTCTTTTAATAGCTTTTGTAGTTTCACATTATTGGGATGTGTCAACAATACCGCTTGACAACTGCTTGACTCCTTGAGGAAGTACCCACTGGAGTATCCTCGTATCTCCTTTGCTCAATTCTTTTCCTTACTGCTGCGTAGTGACCTAAGGGTGAGACTAAAAAAGGTACATGTAGGGAACTTTTAACAGCAAGAGTTCCTTCCAAACTGCAGCAGTGGTCTCTGTTGGGATTTCAGTGAGCCAAGCAAACAGAAATATACCAACAACATGGTTGGCATTTAGTTTTTCAGTTTGATCGGACATGACTCTAGACCATTTTGTTTTATTAACTTTTTTTTTGTTATTTTTAAGAATAATGACTATTATGCTGCAACATAAAGCTATTAATACCAAGATAAATGATAGACATTTTGTCTGTGTTAATGCTCGACCTTCCAGAGGACAAGCCGTTCCCCGTTGCATTGCTGTAGAAAGACTGATAGAAACATATCAATGCCCCACTAGTACGCAATCACAATGCACACAGCTCAAGATGACACAGAGGCTTGATGGCGAAACCCAGTAAAGTGTTTACTAGTGAATTATCCTTGTCTATTGACAGCAAAACTTGAGTGAACAATACCAAAAGATCGCCAGCTAGCAGCTGCTAAAATCGGTCGGAGCAAATCCAGTAGAATTCAGCCTATCCTAATTCAGGCAAACTTCTGGAACAAGGCCTTTTGTTCCAGTGCCGCCAGTCTAAACAACAAGACTATTGACTACATGTGCCAGCATTTGTTAGTAGGGGCTACCTGAAAAGATGAAAATTGCATGAATCTGCAATTTCAGATCCATTAATTCTCAGCTGCAAAACCTCCATTTGCAAACTGATTGGAGCAGAGTGGCCACATTGACTTAAGCTTCTGTGTTAAAGGATCATACTGCCATGTTCTACTTCCAGGAAATAAATTTATTTCTAATGGCGATGCTGAATAAGAAGCCATGGCACAGTTTCGATCTTTCATATCGCCACAATTGTTGCAAAAGGTCATTAATTCATCTACGGACCACCAATCAAATCAGTATGCCCTACAGACAACTTCAGAGAAAGATAAGGAAACAAAATGAAAGGCATTCAGACCACTTCCTCTTCCACTTTGTCACACTTTTACTAAGCTATATACTGACATGAACACACTTCACCAAAAAGGAACTGTTCACAAACCACCTCCAAGAAAAGGCATTAATTGTGTCACTACAGATTCCTTACTGTTTGCACCCTTTCCTTTACAGAAGATAACATTGGATTTTTTTTCAGACTGTATTGAATCCACGGTCAAATCTGCAGTGTAATGGTGAATCAAGCAGACATTTTACTTTCCCCTCCTTATGCTGAAAGGCAGTTTGCACAGTTTTGTGAAAAGTTCTTCCAGCACCAGGCCTAACTGATTAGCATAATATTCTTATATATGAATAAAACTTTTGGTAAGAAGTACTGATGGTACTAGGCTACACTGCAATGGACTGGATAAACCTACTTCGTGGTGATTACAGAAAGTCTAAATTTAATCCATTATATGGAAAACCTTTCTCTACATAGTCATGGGAAATCAAGCGCTGGATACCACATACCTACACCTATATTCCCAGAAGCTGCAGGGCATGTTGAATTCCAAGAGGGAGGCACAGAACCAGGTGACCAGACCAAAGCAGATGATCTCATGGGTGTTTGTTTCTTCATCATCTTCTTCAGAAGTTATGCTGCAGCCCTATGAACCAGAGGAAAGAAAAGATCACAACCTTTAGCATTCCGCCAGCAACCCTGGTTGAGACACCACAACAAGCATTTGATACTCTGACATCACCATGTTAAAGTAAAATTAATCTTCCAGTCACAGAAAAATATAGGGTTGAACCTTGAAACTGAAAGGAAAACATAGATCTTTGACTCATTTCTGATCTGCAAAAACTCAACTGTTAGATAAAAAAGTTCATATTCTTTATTCATAATAACGCATTTCTATTGCTTTAGAAGATATCTTTCCTCCACATTTTTCAGTTTCCCCTTTTTCAGTTATTTAAGAAGAAAAGATAGTTAAGTTTTTATTTTTCTCATCTCAATGGAAAAAAAAAAAAGAAAGTCTCTAGTCTTTCTGCAATTATCAGAAGGAATACCCTGTTCTTTCTCAATATCTACAAACGTCCTTATCTCGGAAAACAGCTGACAATTTACCACCCAGACTAACATTCTCTTCACTTGACAATACTGGTTATAGGATTTTGAAAAGGCTTGATATGTCATGTGGAGAAAAAAATATGCTGGAGATTTTTAAGCTCTGGAAAAGTCAACTTGTGAATACCATGGTAATAACTGGGGGGAAAAAAAAGTTCTCTATGAACAAATATCCCACGTGAGCTATATCGGAATATCTACTTCATTAAAAAACTGTAGGACTCTCTGTGTTCTCTGTAAAAACACAGAATTTCATCTGTATCTATTCTCCACATACTTACTCACTCTAAAACTGTACTGAGTCATGAGAAGGTAAATTACAGATTGCAGAGAAAAGCAAAGAATAGCTATTTTTCAGACATGGCACCTAAATTTACATAAGTTTTCAACCTACTGCTTTCTTAGCTTATGATTCCTCCTTTCAAAAACCGAAGAGGACATTCCCTAATTCAATTTTCAGGTAATGCACTCTTTATCATGACCATTACGTTGACTATGAGAACGAGCAAACTGTTATGGCTGATCAGCCGTTTAAACTGTTCTGTAAGGATAAAATTATGCTTCAGCTTCATTCCATGCTCCCATCCCAACCCAACTATTAAGCTTGGATTTTGTTTTCTTAGCTGTTTTATAAACCAGTTCTCATCCTCATCAAGGCAAGGGAAGCTGCATTCCAGTGGTGAGACGGCGCTACTTTGAATAGAGCCAAGGAGTTCAAGGAAGTAGCTAAAACTTTTTATCTCCGATGTGGGTATAAACATCTAAACTCTGCTGGTGACCAATAGGGTGAACTGAAAGGGTGAGTAATGTGATCGCGCAAGGTTATTTTTATGTTAGATTTCCAGATTGGGGCTTTTAAAAGTAAGCTTTTTAAAAGTTAGGTAATACTTGTACGCCTTCACTACCTATGTGTGTGTGCTCCAATCAGCTATTCACATTGCCTCTTTCATGGAGCTTGTGCCTCTTTCGGGGCACAGAGCATCCTCTAGGAATAAAAGGGGATGTGTAGGAGACAGATTTATCAGGGATGTAAAGAGACCTTAATCTCAGCTCTGTTGCCAGTGACTGCACGGCTCCCATAGTAAGGGCTATCTATGACTGTTTCTCTGTACTGATGGTAGCTGTCGTACTCAAGATTCCAGTTTCACATGTTGCAGAACTAGAAAGGTGGGTAGCAGAAGAGGCAGGAGAATGCAGGAAGGTAAAAGCAAGTCCTGTAGATAAAACATGCATTTTGTGCCATGAGATTATAATTTAGTCCTACTTCTGTTACAAAGCTTCCATTTCATAGTAAGCAACTCATTTACACAATCACAGAATCACAGGGTTGGAAGGGACCTCTGGAGATCATCTAGTCCAACCCCCCTGCCAGAGCAGGGCCACCTTAGAGCAGGTTGCACAGGAACCCATCCAGGTGGGTTTTGAATGTCTCCAGAGACGGAGACTCCACCACCTCCCAGGGCAGCCTGTGCCAGTGCTCTGCCACCCTCAAGGGAAAGAAGTTCCTCCTCATGTTTAGGTGGAACTTCCTGTGCTCAAGTTTGTGCCTGTTACCTCTTGTCCTGTCACTGGGCACTACCGAAAAGAGCCTGGCCCCATCCTCCTGACACCCACCCTTCAAGTATTTATAAGTGTTAATTAGGTCCCCCCTCAGACGCCTCTTTTCCAGGCTAAAGAGACCTAATTCCCTTAGTCTATCTTCATAAGAGAGGTGTTCCAGTCCCCTAATCATCTTTGTAGCCCT
>VXBO01011016.1:0-20873 GCA_013400135.1 Rhinoptilus africanus | reverse complement strand
AAAAAAATTGTCGAGCTGCATGTTTAATTTTCAGCTGGATCAACTCGCTGGACTGACTTGCGTGTGGCTGCACTGCTTCTTGCCATTGGCTTGTGCTGACTCAGAGAGCCCGTGTCCCGGGACTGCACCTCGAGGTGACGCAGCACCAAGCAGGGACGGGGCGAGGAGCAGCACCCCTGAGAAGGGGGCTGCGCCGAGTGGTGGCGTGATCACCGGCAGAGTAGAAGACGCTGTACTGTATAGTTTTAGTGGCTGATTACACGTCCATTTTTTAATGTGAAAATGGGAAGCTCGTGTTTGCAACAATTTGGGATTCCACTTACTTCTCCTTGCTGCATAGCTGCTGCTTATTAGCAATTCCCTGAATTTTACTTTCAGCAAGCTTTGCACCTGCTGTGGTTAAACTTGTTGTTACTGTTAGTGTGCCACACCAGTAATGAAAATGCTGCAGCCGTGTAACGTTGTCTTTTCCCAGTCCACCTTGATTACATTGTAATTATGTTCTGATGCTGTTGTGCAAACCCAGCCTGAAGATTGGGGTGACATACAAGTGTAGTTAAGAGTATAATTTATTTCTAAGGATCTGGTTATTTATTGAGTGGTCAGTGGGCAGGAGTAGGATGGGAAAGGATGTCTCCTCATAGTTGAGCTCACTTTAAGCTGCATTTAATTTAAAGTGCTGATATTCATAAAGATTATTTTTAGCCCCTCCAATGGATTTAAAGTTCAAAGTATAAATGCTGTCAATGTCTTTTGGGTGGAAAAACTTACACTTTAATTACTTTTGGTTTCAGTTTCATGGGCAGGAACAAGTTATTTTTACTTTGAATGTGTTTATGTGAAGGTGGGAAAGCTGATAAGGAAAGTAAACTGTGTTGGTCTTTAACTCCTTCCAATATATAAAAAAAAACTGGTTAGGAAATAAAAATATCTACTAATACTAAAGACTGCAAGGCTAGCCATGTAGTATGGCAGGATTTGTGAAAACAGAGGTAGCAATTGAGTGAGAATTTAGAAAGCAGCCAAGTAGTTTAAGTGCCCCAAATCCAATGTTCTCAGTTCTGTCTGTGTGTGGGCCCCCTATTTTGTTTATATTAAGCAAAAATATTCTGTCAATTATTTCTGTGTAGCTAATAATTAAGTACTGTATTATTTCTAAATGTTAAATTATGATAAAAAGACTGGATTATGTATTAAGCATTTTAAAGACAATTTTCCTGTATTAAAAAGATTTAGTATACTTATTACAAATGTAGTCTGCATTTTTATACTGTTTGAAAACATAAAGTGGATTAAAATATTGGTTATTTCAAGGGTGTAGCACACAAAAATTAAGATTGCATGAATGTATATTCAGGTGACTTGTTGTTTTAACAGGTGCATGTAGCAACAATTTTAAAAGTTATACTTTGCTTCTGAACCTGTACAATGTAACGTCATTGCCAGCCATTGGAATTGATCCTTCATTTAGTTTAAAAAAAAAAAAGGCAAATTATTAAATAAATACTTTAAAAGTACAAAACAAGATTACAGACAGTTGACAGTTTAAAAAACATTCTGTTGATCATTGTCTGGAAACTCAATCCAATATTTTAAAATTTATTTACTTGACAACAAAGTATTTAAACCAAAAACAAAAACCAAACACTTATGTGAAAATGACTGAAGTCAAACAGACTTCCACTGTGCCAGTTTTTATTGAGTGCTACACTTTATTAAGAGAAGAATCAAATTATAAAATCAGGCCATTATTATTGCCCCTTTTATTTTTCCTCTGTCGTTCAATTCTGACATTGTTTTAACAGCCAGCCTGGCCTAGGCATTGGGGTTTTTTATTAAAACATTGCATTTATTTTTGATTATGTTCAAGATAAAAACAACAAAACAAAGTACAGTTAAGGATACAAGGTTGCCTCAGAAAGTTCTGGGAGGTCAGAACTTACTTTTTATAAAGATAAAGTTACGTTTTCCTGGAATTTGTGTGATAGAGGAATCTTTCTTCAGATGTCTAGATGCAAAGAAACTATGCGTTGTTATTTCAGAGTGATTACATTAGATGTTCATTAATAAAATTTTCCTGGAATTTCTAATATGTGCAGGTCTTTTCATTGTACTTTTCTGAGAAGAAATTCTGTTCTGTTCAGTTTTACTCCTCTGACAAAACCAAAATGGAATATAAGGTCACTTCCATAAAACCAATCAGGACTGATAGTTATTGTGGCTTATTTGAGTCTGCTCTATCCAGTGCAGGACAAGAATATATAATCACTTTTTCTTAACAGATGATTTCTTAAAAATAATGTAGTACAAATTTTACTGAAAATATAAAGAAAACAATTTTGTCTCAAAGTTGTATTACTTAAAAATAAAAGTTAACCAGGGCATTTGTAATTCTTACGATGACAAGTCATTAAGGATAGGTATGACACTGTCATAACATAGTAAGGCAGAGGTGAAGATTCAAATGAATGAAGATGCAGAGAAAAAATTTCACTACTGCATGAGCAGTAGTGGCTATTAGCTGTAGATACTAATCATAAGCTTTTTATCAATGGGGTTAAGAACAATATGAAAATTCTCTCATTGAGAGTAAAAAAATGCTAGTAATGACATGTGTCAACTGGATAGGGACAATAATAGCTGAGAAGAGGCAGATAAATATTATTCTATGATCCTTTAAAAAACATGTTGTGAGTCAAAATACTGTTGTACTCTGGCCAAAATCTGGATGTTGTGTTAAAAATTTACAGTGACTTACACAAAATATTTCTTTATTTTGGTAAAAAAATTTAATTTTTTCTTTAGTCTACAGCAGTCAGGATTTCAAACAAACAAACAAAAACCCCAACCAACTGAATATATCTAAGATATTGGGGTTTGTATTTTGATTTGGTTTAATTGTTTTAGAAGTGTAAATGTCATAGGATAAGCCAGGATGTAATATAGACTGGACATGTTGATAATGATCGCAGAAAGAACTGTGGAAAGGCTGAAATGAGAACTGTTTAGCAGAAAATTGAAGAAAGCAGAGTCACTGCTTGCCCAGCTGTTCATGACAATTAGAATTTGTATTTATTTCTTTATTCTGAGGCAAAATTTTTGGTTTACAAAGATAGCTCTGTAGTTATAGTAAACTTCATGACACCTGATACAGTACTGCATGATATTCTGATTTTTAAAACCTAGCTCTCTGTTAAGTCAACATGGCCCATATTAATACATTTCAAAGTGGTTAATTGACAGATCATAAAGCAGTAGTAGATGGAGGATGTCCATGTTGGATTTTATAGAAGTTCTTCATAGTCCATTGCTTTGAGGATTTGAATAATGATCTGGAGGAAAATAGAATATAATCTCTGGTAAAATGCATACATGCAAAAAATTGATGGATTAGTAAGTGTGAAGGATGGTCTGTACTTAGCTAATAGGGATCATTTCAACGTATGTTAATGTAGCTTAATGTATCTGTCTAGATAGATCATACATGTAGAATGGAGAGTAGTACTTTGGAAAGGAGTAATTTAGTGATATGATACATTAGCTAAAATGCACAGTGCAGTCCCTTGGTATGGATATAGGGGATCTCATGTGGAATTAAGTGTCCTTTTATTTTGTTGTAGAGCTCCAGTGAGGTAATGTTTGAAAATTACGTCTTGTTTGAGCTTAAGATGCAAAAAACCCCAAAACCTAGATAATCTTAAAAAGATTCAGAAAAACATGTCAAGGACAATTAAAAACCTTAAAAACAAGTAAGTGAACAAGCTCTGGTGGATAGCAAGAGCCCAGAGAAGCTCAGTCTACTTAGTTTAGCAAAGGGAAGTTCGGGAAGCGAATGATGGCCTATAAGTACTTACATGGGGCAAAGATTTCAGAAGGAGCAGTCCTTTAGGTGTAGTAGGCAATGGTGTGTCAGAATACAGGAGATGAAAAAAGCTAAACTGAGGTGTATTTCTTCTAGAAATATAATACATTTCAAACTGAAGGTGGTTATCTATCAGAACTGTTTATTTAAGGATGTTCTGGATATGTCAGCAATAAAAAGCCGTGAATTTTTCTAAAAAGATGCCTTTAGTTCAAGCACAGTATAAGAGCCTGATGCAGGAATTTTGGATTGAAATTAGTGAAATTATTTGTTATACAGGAAGGCAAACAGAAAGATCATTTCTCATGCAGGTCATCTACAAAATCTGGTAAAAGTGTTTTCAGCGTCAAAGGCACCCTGTTCTCGGTTGTATTGTGCGTTGTATTTTTGAAGGGAAGGCTGAAAAGAGAAAGGAAAGAGAGGGCTGAGGATGTGGAGAGAGAAAATAATAAAGATGAGTTTAAATTTATTTTACACACACAGAGGAATTAAGTGTGAGATTTATTAAATCAAAATATGTGATTATCCAAGCAATACACACATCTTTATATAGGATTTTGAAAGATTTTTACATTATAATTGTGTGAATTAGCATCCAGCTGGGAACAATACCCTGCTATTTGTTAAAGGAGAGACAATATAGTTCTTCTAGACAGGAAAGAATCTACATTGTTACCAGATGACCTGAAAGTTCAGCTCATTGAAAAGGCAAATATTTTGACCAGGAGAATAATTCTTCCTGTGGAGCAGTATGAGTTGCCGTGCTTAAGCTGTACAGCTATTTTTAACCATGTCACAGCTATTGAGCTTAGTCTTCAACTTACTCCATAAACAGTGTAAAAAAGAATAAGTAAGTCTTTCTCTCTGATGAATGTAGAGGTGAATATGTCAGAATCCCTTTTCGTTGCAGTTTTTGTTTATTTTGTGTAATTTCTATATTGGTTTTAACAGTTCAGATATAGATTTTTTTGGTCTTTTGTTGTCACTACCTGCCATCTTCTGTTTTGTTAAACTCTAGAAGTACTATTGCATCAGAGTAATTGTGGGCAAAAGCTGGACTTGAATGTGGAATGAAGATTGTTATCATCAAGGGGAAAAAAAAAGCTAAGGCTCTATATAAAATCCTACTTTCTGCGAATGGCCCAGGTACAGTTTTCCAAAAGTTTGTTCTTGAACACTTTTCTGGTTTTAAAAATTTTATTCCAGTATAATGACAGTTTTGCAGTGGAATTTGAGTTCAATATGTAGCTTTTCAGCTTGCCTGCATTTTTTTCCAGATGTTTAACTTCAGCATCTAAAATCTTTATCAGAAACTCTTTTATTTGATTTCCTGAATTCTAGGGTTTTGTGGTTTGAATGGTGATTTTGTTTACTATGATAAAGGTCTCTGAATTACTTTAATGCTTTCTAAGAGTAAAGTTGTTCCTAAATTATGTCTTGCAAGTTAAGATTCTTCAGTTCACAAGATATGTTAGTAATGTAATTAAGATCTTATTGAAAAATATTTGAAGGAATGAAATGCCAAGACCGACGCTTATCTTAGATTTAAAATATCTAATTTTTCAAAAACAGTATGATGGAAAATGATATATCAAGGAAAACATATTTTAGCATTAAAAATGGGCATCACTTAGTAGACATATCTGGGTATTTCTTTGTGGCAATCTCTGAATGTTATTTTGTGATATGCCTCTTGAGGTGCTGTATTGTATATCGAAATTCTGTATGATTTCTTTGGGACATGCTATAGAGTTTATACTTACTCTGTGCGTGTACATAAGTGTCTACTGCATCCTTTGGGAAGAAAACAAGCATCTTGCCTCTTTAATTACCATGCTTTTCCTTGTAACGTGGTTTTAGCTTCTCATGCTTTTTAGGAAAACATGACCCAAATAGGAGAAACAACTATGAATTGCACAGAGTGCAGAGCGCTGTGAATTTTGTTTCTTTTCCACTTTTGCAATTAGTGAATATAGTCACTGTATGTATCTAAACAATGAAATTTGGTCCAGCCTATTCTTTTCCCTCTTCTTTACACCACTTCACTGTGCCTGTGCTAATGGGTTTGGAGGGGAAATGCAAGGCAGGCATAATGTACTAAATTTCATGATAACTTACTTGATGATTTGGTGGCAGACTGAGAATAGACCGGAGTACCTTTGAATAATATTAATGGAAATGAACTAGGATGTGTAGCCATGCGCACAAATGTTCCTTATGATAGGGCATATTTTGGTAGTTCATGATAACTTTTTAAATAATTCGTTCGGCACTTTTTAGAAAGACTATTTGATAGCAAAAAAAGGAGATGCAATGTAACTGAAACTATACCCAGTCTGCTCTGTGATAGTTAACTGGCAATGCATGTGTGTTACCACAAAAAAAAAAAAAAATCAAGTTCAGCTCCCACCAAATTATGAGATAATTACATTTGCTTGCCTGATGAAGGAAGACATGTGCATATAAACAAACCACATTTGGGTTAGCCCCATGTTCACATATATTTGATAAATCTGATAAAACTCTTGCACTCCTGCAAGGAGGAAGACTGTGAGCTCTCTAGGGCAAGGGCTATGTCTGAGCGTCTTTTCTTTTTTTATTTTTTCTTTATAGATTTTATACCACATTGTAAAAAGACTGTTATTTACGTCACAAATTCAAACACTCTGGAATGAGGAAATGCCAGATTTATGGTTGCCTGTGAGTTCTTAATTCTCTTTGTATCTAATTTGCACACAGACTGGATCATGGGTCCTGTGGTCAGGGAAGAAAACCATTTGCAGTTGTAATTAAAAGAGAACTAGAAGGTGCACAGCTAAATCCCTTTCTGATGAATTCAATGGGAAGGTATACTTCCCCTTTGGTTGTCCCAGGAGAGAAGTGTAAGAAGCCATGAGCAAAAACCATGGTACTGGCATGTTTAGGTTCTCCTCTTTGTCCTTCTTCTCAAGGAACAGAGATTCCCATGTAATTCCAAGGCAATGTATGTTGATATCCTGCCTTCCCTCCACCTCCTCAGATGGATGGTCTCTCTACCAACACTGGCACTCAGGATTTCCAAGTCAGTTTAAGGGGTTTATCCATCTGAAAATTCTTCTCTCTCACAACTCCTTACTATTTTTTTTTCTCCTGTTTTGCTTAATAGGGTTAGTTTCAGGCTAGATTTTCTCCAAGAGCAAGTTCATTTTAAATTTTGGCAACCCCCTGAGTATTGCTTTAAGCAGCTGTGGAAAAGCATCCTTGGACGGTTCAATCTTCAGAGTTTCAGAAGCTGCTGGCAACTTTGGAGGTGGTATAACCTCTGAAAGTGACTGACATTGTAAGGAAACTTTTTATTTCACAATATTTTACTACCAACTCCCCTGTAATGAAATGTCTTTAAAGTAACATGCAAAATTACATTACGGGCATAATAAATTTGTAGTCGAAATAGCAATGGTTTTGTATTTGTAGATGGAAGCATCTAGAATGAATTTTTTCATTAAAAACTTGAGTTGTATCTACTTAAAACAAAAATGCAAAGCCCAAATTCTCAGTCTGGAAGTTAAAACCCAGACTTTCTAGAAATGTATTGACAAAGACTGCCTGTTGTTTTATCACAAGACAGCAGAGGCAAATTTTGGTTTTCTTCTAGAATTTGCTCCTTATTCTTTGTTGTTCAATAATTTTCTTAACTTGGAATGCATATGAGAAGTTGATGATTTTGTTGTGTTTTCTTGCCCTTTAGATAATAAGAAAAAATATGGGGTAGGGGGAGTACTTCTAATGAGCATTTCTGTGTTCCCATCAATAACTCTTTTGTTTATATGTATAAACCTTGTATCTAGCTGAATAGGTGAGGAGTTGATAGTTTTTTCTGTACTAACAGACCTGTCATTCATAATAATGATTTTATTTTAATTTGTCTACATGGATTTCAGTTAGTGTGCTTGACTCCATGTGCACTTGTCCATTTTCTGGGCTCTTTCATGCTTCCTAGAAGATGTTACCCCTCGCTTTCCCCACTTCAATTTAAGAGTACCTGTTTTTAAAAGAGTGGTATATTTCCTGTCCATACAGCTCCTCTTGCTGTCTCGTATTGGGCTTAGAAAACAATAGCAACCTCCCTACAACCTATATATTTACAGTCCACCTTCGGCAGTAGTTTGGTCAATGGAAGAGCAAGTCCACCCCAAAGCATTCATCACTGTCCTCTACCTGGGATTACTGCCCTCTCTGGTCTGCTAGCTGAGCTGCTCATGGGAGCTCTCCCTAATCCAATTCGGTCAAATTGAGCCATGTTAGGAAAGATTTGTTATTTAAATTACTTAAGCTGATCTAGCTTATTTTGACTGACATGTTTAGGGAGTTCTTCTATATGCAGCTCAGCCATAAGATTTGAGGAGTGGTATAACCGTCATCAGGATGTGATGATAAGCTGGGGTCTTGCGTGGCAACGAGCAGGTCTTTCCCAGCTGTGTCCAAACTGATTGAGGTATGCTCATCTACAGCCTGAAATTTGGGAGCCTACTTTTCTTCATGGAGCACTCTTAGGATTTTTTTAGCTATTAAAAAAGAGAAGAGTGCCAGCATCAGTCCCTCTTTCAGTGTTCCTGTTAGCCACAATTTCACCTGGAACCACCTAGGTTATATTGGACAAGAGGCTTTGATTGTCCACTTTTGAATGACTCCTGCCAGCATTATTTCATAGTTGAACTAAAGTGCAGATCTCCCTCTGGTGCCTACTTTGTAAAAGCACAAGATTTTATAATTGGGCTGAGCAATTGAAAACGAACTGTATGAAAAGAGAAAGGTCTCTTTGTTGTCCTGGTAATAGCAGTTCTGAGAGTGCTGACAGTAACATTAGATGGTAGACTACTTTTTTTCTCATGGTACATAGTGCTAATCAACACATAAATTCAGAAGTGTGTATTCACTGTCACCAGCAGCAGTGCTTGTCCTCTACACCTCTTCTAACAGTAAAATCTTCTGTTTGGGAGGTGTGTTTGTTAGTAGATGTATGGAAATAAAACCAGGGGATTTTTGTCAGTTTCTAATCTTTCTTGCTTCCTTGCCAATCCTTTTAGCTGTTCATTTTGGAAATTACTTGGCCATACAAAAATTGGTCTTTCTTATACAACTATAAGTTTTCTGCCTTGATGGATTTCAAATTCTGACTATCAAGATCTAATTTAAAGCCCTTACCTCACTCATGGAAAGGCTTAGACATCAGAATATTGAGAGGAGCACACCACCACACGTCTCCAGCAAAACGCTAAAAATTGATGTCGTCACTGAGGGAGGAATTTTTAATTTAAATCACCTTGCACCTCAGGGCCTCTGTCCCCTTCAGAGAGCCACATTTTACATAATCAGTACCTTGTTCACAGCTATCTATGTGTAAATGTTTCTGTTCGTATTCCCAAGAACACACAGACACAAATGTTTCTCCCAAATATCCCAATTATGCCATACATCAAGAGAATTCCATGCATTTTGGATTTGGTACCTTTTGGTTGTATCTTGCTGACTTTGAGAACATGTTGACAGGCCCATCTGATATCAGCAAGCAGTTCTCAAACAACCACAAGTGATGTGCATGACTCAGCCCTACATGTTGGTATTTCCAGAAACAGGCCTGCTGTAGAAATGCCCAAAACAACTGTTTCAGAATACAGTTCTAGATGAATACTTGTTAATGTTTCAAACACATGATTTTCTCATCCTGTGTTGTGAACCAACATATGTCTAAACATTTCCCTGGTATGAGAAACAAAGCAGCATAAAGGACTAATTTGGACTGCCTCAACATGAGCAAGGTCAGGTTGATGCTTAGAAATGATAAGCCGAAGGCAGCCCCCCATCAGTTTACCTATTTGATACTGGTTTACAGAACAGCAGTCTAATCCTGCATTGCCTGGGGGTAGCTCTGTAGACAATATCCAGCAGAACAACCTGCTCAGCTGTTCTGAAGCAGAGGAACAAGGAACCCTGTGGAACAGGAGTTTGTTGTGGGGAGTCCCATCTTCTTGTGATGTCCATTGCTGTCTTTGGGAGGGACAAGCTGCTGGCCCTGAGAAGAAGACACGTAGCCTTTTGACTTGTTTTATGCTTTACTGCTCTTTGGAAAACTTCAGAGGAGGAGGATGATCAGGTTGTTTTGGGGTTTATATAGGCGTCGGGGTGGTGTTGGCCTCTAGTCTCCCTACACTTCTCTACTCCCTTGATATAAAACTAGCGTTTCCCCATCTGAGTCTTAGGCTGTAGTTTTCATATCTATTAAGTTAGTACTGCATCAGGAATGGTGTGGGGGAAGGTGACATTTGTTTTTGGGAGATTTTTTCCCAGTGCAACCTGTTCCATTATACTGGCTCATCTGTTTTTGTGTCTGAATGTGAACGAGAAATTCAGCTAAAACAAATATTACCCTGGTTGTCTTCTCAGCAGAATTAGTTCTCCGAATAGGTACAATATGCATCAGCACAGAGCTGGGGGAGAAACAGAAGGGAACTTCAAGAAAAAGGTGTACTTTTTTAATTATTTATTTCTTTTAAAATAGATGCTTAAAAGGAAGGAACCAAGGATGAGCAGGTAGCAGGTCACCCAACCTGTAACACTTTGCTGCCAGTTGCCATTAAATGGCTTCTGTTCATTCTTAGTCAAATGAATTCTCAGCTTGAACATCTGGCTGTTACTGGTCTTTGTGTTGTACTTTTCTCCCATATTTTTCTAATTTTTTCATAGAAAACAAACCAAAGTGTTGAAGAAGCTCTTTCACAGTCTCCTGTTTGGCTTTCAAAAGGAATAAATTGGCCTCTAAATGCTTTGTAATTGTGCTGCTGTCTGAGGCAGGTCAGAAACCTCCCCTAAGAGCAAATCAGAGTACTCGATTACTTTTTCACTGCTAGCCCTTAATACCTCCTTAAATTCTGTTCTTGAGTTAAGACATCCGCTCAAAGACAGACAGTCTAGGTCCCAGTGATGTACAGAGAGAGGTGGCAAAACATTGCTCGCAAGGCTCTCATTTTTTCAGTGGTATAAAAAAGTGTTTTGTTCTGGAGTCTCAATCAGACGCTTTGTAAGGCTTCTGAATCTTACTCCTCCATGTCCTTCACAAGGAAGCTTCTTTCTTCATGTAGTTGTTTTGTCTTTAAGAATTTGTTATAATCTTATAATCTTCCAAAGTGTCTTGGAATCAGAGAAACCTTCTCAAGAGTACTGTGTTCTCAAAATGCACTCAGTGCATTTATGGCCCTTTTTCCTCATTTAATTTTTTCAGAATTGCTTAAATTATTTTTACACACATCTTGAGCTTTGCGTAGACTTCAGTGAAATATGAGTGTGTCTTGTAGTCTGAGCAGATCTACTGGACCACAGTCCTTACTGGGGCTTGAGCACATCCTCGATCCTTTGTGAGTTTAGTCAGGAGCTAGTGTCTAGATGCTCAAACTGCCCTACTGCTGAGCACCAGCCAGGCAACTGTCTTAACAGCTATGCTTGCAGTGCTGCAGCCAATTTCTTCAACAGTGTTTTTCCTGCTTTTCCATTTGGCTGTTTTACTCCCACCTTCTACTCCAAGTCACTTTCAGATTTGTTATTGTATACAGTGCTGAAAAGCCACCTGCTTGTCTTTTTGATGGAACTACTGCTGTACAATACTTTCTACCTGAAACCTTTGTATCCTTTGTTCTATCCTAATCCTCACCTTTTTTTCACTTGGCTTCTTTCACAGAGAGTGTTCCTTCTTCCCTTCTGCTTGAATCCTTATTCTCAAACATTATTTCCTTAAGCACTTTCAAAAAAACCCCATCTATTCTTCCTCCTTCAGAACTGAACACAGCAAGGGATGCAGAGTTGTCTTTTAAATAATGCTCTTTTTTTTTCAGAGTGTACTCTTTA
The DNA here is from genome assembly GCA_013400135.1 of Rhinoptilus africanus. NCBI lineage: Eukaryota > Metazoa > Chordata > Aves > Charadriiformes > Glareolidae > Rhinoptilus > Rhinoptilus africanus. The sequence continues at coordinate 9,133 of VXBO01011016.1, read as the reverse complement.
TTTTTGCTTTCTGTTGACCCTCTTGTACTCTCTGCTCTTTTCCTTCTCTTACTGTATTTTAAATTTTTTTGTATCAACTATGTAACTAAGTGCTTTCCAGCAGGATTTCAAGTTGTTTGGCAGGTGCCAAGCTGAGCATTTTTTTAGATTTCCTTTGGTGTCACAGTGAGCTCTGTTTCTGTTGATTTTGAGCACTGTTGGTAGTCAGCAAAATATCTCACAAACTGTTGGCATGATTGAACCACACCATTAAATGTAAAACTCAGTGGTTAAAACGGAATATATTTACCTTTGACTGTTTGCTATCACACTAGTCTTTAAATACGAAAGCACATATTGTTGTTGTTAGATCCATTGTTCCTGGATCCACCACTAAGGAGAGTTTGTTGGAAACAGTTCAGAAAAAAGTAAATCCTGGTGCTTTGCTAAGTAGTAGCACATCCACTTCTGTTTTCTAAAAGAATGCAAAGCCAACAACTTTTACTTACATGGAAAATGCATACTCAGGCAAACTGTCCTTTAGACAATATTTTTTTTCCAAACAGTTTTAAGATACATTGAAAAAATTGGGGGTTTTTCCATGTCTGTAACATGTATGTATGTAGATTTTTAGGCCAGAAGCAGTTACAGGGGTGTACATGTATTGGATACACTCTATAGTGTGTGAAAGGAGCATGTGTTGATTCCCTGATCTTAAAAAATGGTTATCTGAACGAATCTTCATATACTGTACTTCTGTCTCCTCATGTTCCTTAACATACTTCCCTAATTAAGCTGTTCATTTCCTAGATTTAAATAGCTGTCCCCAGCTGTCGTGCATTAGCAGATCCCCACTGCTAGTCTAAAAAATTGGCTGAAACTGTTTTTTAAATTTAGAATTTGGTCTGAGTTTAATTTAGCCAATGTTTACTACTATAACTTCTCTTTCTCTGGAGGGAGAGGCTTAGGCAGTGAAGTAATAACACTTAACAGATATAGTAACTCTTGGGTAGCTGTAAGAAAACGGAGTCTGAGGAATTAAAAAAAAAATCTCTTATTGACAGAACATGAAAGTAACAATATTGTGCTAGATAAACAAGTAAGAAACAGATGAATAGAAAATTCTGAATGTGTGATGATATGGCTAGGTGTATTTGTAAATAAGTATTTACCTGTATTGAAAAACATACTTAAAATAAGATATGTCTGTGAAAGACTGAACTTTCTATAATGTACCAAGGTACAGAAAACTACATAAAAGTATAAATTACTGTGTATTTTTCTGCCAGAGAATTACATCACTGGATCAGTCATGGGCTGAGCTTAAGTAAACCTGAGATTTACGTACCTAATCCATTCTTAGCAGTAGTAAAAAAATTTTTATAGATGCACAGAGATACTTTCTTGATTTCAGCTTATTTGACTGCCTCAATTAATTGAGTAACTTACAAAGCTAAGAAAACATGTTGGATTTCAGAAATCAATGTCTTATATATTCCTGCCTAAATAAAAGAACAGGTATGAGTTAAGATATTACTTCTGGAATCTTTAAGCATAAGCACAAAACCAAGTTTATTTCCTTGCTTCTGATTATTTTCTCAAAACAATTTATAATGAAATCCTGCTGAATAAGAAAAAAAAATCAAAACCCCCCAAACAACCAAGTATTTAAGTGCATAACATATTTTTAGTTAAATAATACTAACATAAACAATCATCATGCACTGTAGTTAAATTTTAATTTACAGACATAAAAATTAATGCAAGTTATAAGTATATAAAGATTAAGAATGATCCATTTCTTGACTGAATAAAACATCAGTTAAATCTTTTCACACCTTATCATCACACTAATAAACGTGAGTGATGTATCCTCCTGTTCAGCAAGACCTGCCGACTTTGGTTAAAAGGTGGCAATTATTATTTTGACTTAACAATTACAACCAATGAAAATGTGCCTTTCCTTAGAATGTAGGATGCAGCTGCTGTTAAAATGTAAGATTCAAGCAAGCAGAAAACTTTGATTTAAACCAGGATTAAAATCTGTCCTGGTTTTAGTTTTGTTTATTTGTTCTTTCTTTTTTTTTCTTTCTTCCAATGAATCCATTCTGCCGCTACTATGCCTCCAAGTTTATTCATTCTTGGTAAAGCAGCTATCTGGTGCAATAGGAAAGGGAATACCCCGAAAGAACTGAACAAACTGAATCATAAAGGATTTGTTCCCAACATGTAATGAAGGAGAGAAATAAAACTGGATCCTGAATCTTTAGAAGCTGCAGATATGGTTGAAGAGGAGTGAAAAGACCATTGAACTGAGCTGGAGAAAGTAACTCTCACTAAATTGGTCTGATTCATTTCCATTTTGTGTGTGTAGTCCAGGGCAGTTAAAAACCGCAGGAAGGAAGGTGGGAGCAAATTTGAGTTAAAGTTAATTTGATGAGTGGCTAGATGAAGAGAAGGATAGAGTGGGAAAAGTAAATTTTAAAAGCAGGTTGAGCGAGAGCTAGCTGACCTTTGTTACAGCCCATTTGTAGTACCTGCAACATTCTTTTAATTTCTCCTTTAAATTTGGCTTTCTCTTGGTGTGGTTTGATTTATTTATTCTCTGTACGCAGTTTTTAGGGTTTTCTCTGATAATCGACACTAAAAACCCCCCACCAAACACATTCAGGTGATTTGGGGAGTGTGGAGTTAACCACCCAGCGAAGTGTAGGATGACTCACGAGTCAGGAGGCTCCTGGTTTGAAAAGGTCCTCAATGACCGGGGGCTGGACCCTTGTAGCCAAACAATAGGAGGTGGAGATGAACAGCTTCAAGGTACGTCTCCATTGCAGCTTTTAAGCTGAGCTGAGCTGAGCGGGGGCTCTCTTTGGTTTCCCTTGTGGCCCATCGCAAACTACAGTTTCCTGCCTCGTGTGAGTGCTGCTGGTGAGCTGATCTACTGGTGAGGCAATTCGGAGAGCTGGTGAGTTTTGTACCAGCTGACGGTACAGGGGGGAAAAGGTTCCTGATGCCTCTCCCTCTGAGATGTTATTCCCAAGGAAAGGGTCTGGGACACCCTGGGGGTGTGAAGAGTTAGGACTATGTCAGAAATACTTCAGTTGTTGTCACGAAACTTCCCTTACAGGAAACACAGAGAAATGGCTAGGTGATGTGATGAAATGACCTTTCTAAGGCTTTGGTTTTACTTGCTGAATGGGTGGGAACGTTGTAGTAATCATTTAGTTAATCTTCAGTGGGCTCAGTCATTAGGAGTCAGTTGATTGTGGGGAGGAAAAGAGAGAGGGAAGATAAAAACAAGCTGTAGGATAGAATATATTGTGACAATGGGGAAAAATGTTCTACGACCCACTATAAGAAGTCTTTGGACATTTTGGTATCTGCACAAGAATGGTTGTGATTGATTTATCACTGAGTGGTTACATTTCTTCTAACATTCGTCGGGTTTGTCAAATCACATCAAGCAGAAGAGAGAGCCTGCAATTCCAGGGAAGAGGTGTCTTCAGTGGAAACTATATCTGATGCCTGCAAAGGCCATCAAACCCAACAACAAGGTCTCTGAGCTGAACCCAGCTCTCCTTTTTGAGGAAGACCTTTCTCTGTTTCTGTTTCGTCACCTAGTTACAGTCAGAGTTCTTGGTTTCAAAGTAATTCAAAAAGCCTTTCTGATGCCTGTTAGCTGATAAAAACCAAAAAAGAATAAAAAGAAAAATAACCCAGTTATTCCCTGGAATGGCTTGCTTTCCATTGATTAAAGTAATTCTTCAGGAGCTGCAATATCCCTATAATAGATACAAGGTATGGGGAAGAGTAATAATGAAAATTATGACTGCCTGTTTCAGTGATAGCTTATAATTTACCTGCAACATAATACCTTACCTGTAAACATCTGTAGACCGTCCTTCTGTTCAATCCAATCACAGCTAAAATTAATGCTATGTTGGTGTAAGTTAGGACTGGTGCCACAAAAGGCAGAAAAGTTCTTTTCCTATGCCTGGCTGCTCCTTCCTGTCCCTGTGCACGGCAAAGCTTTTGAGCAATAATGGCGCAACATGATACTGGAAACAAATTTAACTGAAAATATTTTTTTCTTTATTAGGACATTTTAAAGCTGGATCTATTTTCCAGACTGGTTCATTCTATACCTAAAAAACTCGTGCTAATGTCGTGGGGCAGGGAGGGTCTGAAGAGCAGAGACTGTTTAAATTAGCACCAGTATCTGTACCAGAAGAAAAGTACCTCCTTTCGTTGTGTGTAAGACACCACTGTCTTAGTTATGCTGGTATTTTTCACATATTGTTATGGAAATGTGGAAGGCTTATGTGATTTGTTTTGCTTTAATTTGTAAGCAAGGCTTTTGCATTACCACAGGTCTCTGGCATTGGTATCTTAGCTATGTGATTGCCTGAGTATCACCTTGCTGTAGGGTAGGGTTGAATTCCACTGAGGGTGTTAAATCCAGAGACTGTAGCAGACTGTATGTATAGAACATCTCACTTCTGGTGTCTGGGGTAATCTGGATTTTATTTGTGAGGTTGCTTTTTGCTCTAAAACTATTACATGTTTTTAAGTGTCCTTTGCTTTCCCCTCTTGGAAGCTAATTAACCTTCAAACATCAGGGTCCTCACTGAATGCATTTCTGTGAAAAGTTACCTAAAACTTACAATTTCCAACACAGGCAAATTTTGACAAACAGGATTTGTTTGGGTTTGGGTGGAACAACAGAAAACGGAGGGGCTTTTTCTTGGTGGAAGTCAATTGACATTAACTTTTTGATTGTAGAAATTCTCGTCTTTTCTTGGGGATGTTGCAGCTGAGTTACTTTTGATACTTCAACCTGCATTTCCCCACCGTGGCATATCATCTTCAGGGTGTGATCATTTAGGACCCGCAGTACATTATGTATCCAAATGAACCAGGATCTTTGGCTGAGTTATTTCTCCCAGAATGCACCGAGCGTTATGTCTCTCTTGTGCTTCCCTCACAGGCAGGTAGGAGGCATGCCTGCATAATGTGAGGAATTGCATCATCTTCCGAGGAACGGCTTGTGACCCTCTGAAAAGAATCAGGGCTTTAGGAGCTTGGAGGAGAGGCCAATCGTGTCAACTTTTGTGGGAAAAGGAATTAAATTGGTTTTAAATTATATTAAAGCAGTGTGCATTGGGTTGCTTAAAACATCATGTTAAGATGTTTCGACTCAGATCAGACAAAGAATAAGTGTCTCACGATTTTGTTGATTCGAAAAAATAAAGCTTTCAGGAGAACTGAAATTCCCAATGGAAACCTTGATTTAATGAAAACTGCCTTACTGATAAGAAAATATTTTATTTTTTAAATTGCTGACAACATTTAAATTTACTAAGCAGGTATCTATGTTGCCTATACTTTCCAAACTGCCTCTGTAACACTGACCTTAAAGTGTCACTGGTCTGAATTAAACAGAACATTAGGGCTGCTACTCCAGTTCAAGCACTTGGTCTGCTGGAGAGCTTGGCTTTTCCATAAATCTTCTTTACCCTTTTGTCAATGAAGTATTAATCCTTATCTTTCTACTTAAAAATACTGAGTGGCTTTTGATGTAAGAGATGCTTTACTGGAATAGCCCAAAGATCCACCAAGGTACTGTCCTGTCTTTAAATGACAGTAGTGAACAGATAAAGAATTGTAAGAAAGCACAGAGTGACTCTTCCTCTGGCATACCCTTCTCATTTATGGGAAACGGTAATTTAAAACCTTTTTGAGATACAATTTGCAGTGTATCAATATTTAGTAATCTATGATGGATTTATCAGTCATAAACTCTTCTAGTCTCTCCACTATGCAACGTGGCAATGTGTTCTGCAACTTGGTTTTATTTTTAAATAAAAATATAATATATTTAAATTATTTTTTTCACTAAGTATCCCCTGCTTTTTTTTGTTGTTATTATGGGATGTATAGGAAATACTTCCTATTCATTTTCTTATTAATCATTTCATATACATCTTAACCTCATTGATCTCTTCCCCAGACTGAAGAGTCACAGAATGNTCCATGTCCTTCTTGTGCTGAGGACTCCAGTTTTTTCTTCTTTGGAAACAGTTAAAAACTTCTGGTAGTGCTTATAATTTGAGATCATCTGACCGAAAAAAAGATGGAGAGACAACTGCACGTGCGATATGGATAGTATTCGGGTTTATACCATGCAGTACTTTAGAACTTTGTTTGAATTACTCAAAGTTCATTTGTGTTTTGGGTTTTCCTGGTTAGAAAAAGGTCTGGGCCTTGGATAAATTGTAAAATCAGGAACCCTGTGGCACTGGGAAGTACAAAAAAAGATAATGCTTTAAATTTATTTTGGAGGGAGGTGGGATGGCTTGAAATAGTTTGAAAAATGATAAGACAAAAGCAGAGTCAGAAGGCCACCAGTCCTCATAAAGATCTGTCTAGAGGCTTTGAGATCTAAAGCCTATTTCAGCAGAGAATTCAGTTTTACACATAGTGTAGCTCAACTTACCAGTCGTTGGAAATATCAGAAGTTCAAAAAACAAGTCCCTCAGAGTACCAGCTCTTTTGGAAAGTTGGACTGTAAAGTTGTCAGTCTTGTCTGACCACCCCCACCCATATAAAACATGAGCATTTCCATCCCATAGACACTTAAATTTTAAATACAGTCAGCAGAACCTTAATTTCAGCTGTTAATTTTAAGAAAGTCTTGAAAGATTTCTCTTTAATTCTGGATATTACTACTTCCATTCTTCAGAACTGTCTTCAAAGTCTTCAAAGATAGAGAATCACAGCATTTTAATTTCATAAGTGTATTACTGCTGTTTAGTACAAAGTAAATCCTCTCCCCCAATAATCAGTAACAGTTAAAATTATTTTCAATTAACATTATGAAAATGATGAATAATACTGCAAAATGTACTTCCATGGTCAGCTGTTTCCATCTTACTTCTCCTAATTTTATCTGTCAAACTGAATTTATCTAAATTTTGTTGCGACTTTTATAGGATTTTTGTTATTTTACGTTTTAACATTCTTTTCAAATAAGAACTTACTCCACTTTGTTAGAACGACTTCTCTAATTAGTGACAGCATTTTTAATTCTCAGTTTCCCTCCCTTTTTACATAAATACACATCACCCTTCTTCAAAATATAGTCAATTTAGGGTTGCTATATCCAAGTATTAGTAAGTCAATCTGATAATGTGGATGTACTATCCATCCTGGTATCCAAACGCCCCCTTATTCAAACTGATGGTCACATCCAAAATAGTAGTAGTAAGCATTCCCCTGTAAATGTGTGCTGCCTTGGAAAAAACCCTCTGAGGAAACACTGAAAAGCAAGCACTGGAAGCATTGGTGAATCTGGGTTTTTTGGTTGGTTTTTTGTTGCTTGGGTTTTTTTTTCTCTGAGGGGGGTGGGTTGAATGGTGATGTAGACTGCAAACTGGATGCCTTGATCTAGACAGGATCCTAGCACTTGAAAAGCTGTGAAGGTGTAAGAGATAACTGCAGAGTGTTTTAGGGTGTAAGGAGGTAGATTGAAACGATTATAGTATGACTAACAGTAGAAGAAAGCTTACACTGTTTCTAATATGCACGTTACACTCAACAAAAGGGCTGTTGCTCTCATAATGTTAAGCTAAAAGAGCAAAAAGGCAAAATATATGTGTGCTCTGGCAGGAATTGGTCTGTGAAAGTGTATCTCTTTCATATCCTGTCATAGACTGGTGGCTAGGGAAAAAAGCATCCCATTATCAGTTAAGGTACTGTTAGCAGGGTGTCTCTAAGGTACATACACACAAATGCATGCAAAATCCTTTAAGACATAACCTGGTTTCCCCCAGATTTCTGTTTGAAAGTGACACTTGCTGTTTGTGCATAGTGGAAACTCAAATGAAATTTCACATTCATTAGTAACTTTATACTTTAGGATTAAAGAGGAGTCTGTCTCACTTCCCTTCCTCCTCGCTCCAATGAGATGTCACGGAGTCCTGTAAGCATCAAGAAGAATAATTTCATTCAGAAATTGACATCTGAATATCTGGATTTAAAAAAAAAAAATAGAAAAGCATTTAAGTCAAGCATTTTTAGTTTGGAAACAGTCATACATTGTGGGGGTTTTTTGAAACGGAGCTCTCTGAATGAAGATTCCAATCTGGTCCTTGAATAATTATTTCTAAATGTCAGATGGCAAGTTAAAATGACATTGTACCTACAGACTAAATATTAAAACTTTTATATAACCCTTCTTTCATTTATGGGGAGTACTAATATAGGTTCCTTGCAGAATGGTTTTTTTTTTTCTGGGTTGGGATGGTTTCATTTTTACTTGTCCTCTATTTTAGTTGTTTGATAACAAGACTTCTTCAAACAGGCAGTCAGGGTAAGGAATACATAGAAGAGACAAAGTCATCCTAATCCTTTGTTTTGAAACCACATTGTACTTGATTACTGTGGAAAGATTCATGTCATAAAGCAAATGATTAAAGACTTTGGGTAGAAAGGCTTTTGAAGGAGATGGACTTTTCAAAACTGTGATATCATCTTCATGTAATTGAAGACATTCCAAAAAATAAGAAGTAAAAGACAAAACATGCAAGCAAGAAATTGGAAGGTTTTAATACATACACTTTCCAGTATTCTATAAAATATAATTATTAGTTTTTAAGAATTCTTCATCTTGCAGTTAATCATCTTTAATGCTTATATACAATTTGTAATTATTTTCATCCATATAAACAGTATTTAGTCTTTAAAGTAATCTCCAAAAATAATGCATTCCTTCAGGTAACTTCGTCATCTCTGATTATTTTTTTTTTCAGGTTGAGGGACTCTGGGTTAAATTTCCTTTGTGTTCATGATAAAGCCGTACAAACCATGCTGCTATAGAACTGCAGCAATTTTCACCATAATTCCACAGTCTCGTTATTCTAGAAAAACTCGCCACTCCTGTATCTTCACTTTTTTTTTTCCTGCTCTGTCCCACTTCCATCACATAAGCGTATGATTACACAATATACCATCTGAAAACCAAAACATTTTTGGATGTATTTATTTTTAGGCAGATCCATCCACCAGTTTAATTCATAACATTGCTACTTTCTGGAAAAGGAAGGAATCAGCTATGTTCTTTACAGTAATAGGGACCTGTCCCAGAGGGGGAAAA
>VXBO01011015.1:115349-126954 GCA_013400135.1 Rhinoptilus africanus | reverse complement strand
CGACCTGCTGGACACACTCTGCTGGACACAGATGAAGGAGTTAAAGCACTACCCTAAAAGCAAAATAAAGCTGTTCAGGCTCTCTCACACCTAACACACAGCATTGCCACAGATACTTTTCAGGCCTTGAGTGCCTGCCTTTCACCCACAGTCAGTTTGTTCCAGCTTTCAGGAGAACGCAGCAATAGTCCCTAGACTCCTTCCACTCACTACTCTGAGACCGTGGCTGAGGTCTTCTAGTCGTTTTCTTCCTCCCCTTGACAACACCATCAATGGCAAAAGCAGTGAGATATCAGCACGTTTGCCTCCATTTGCAGCCCCTCTTACTGTCAAAACTATAGCTAAGGAGGGGTAAGAAGAGAGTATTATCTGATTAGAGAATCACCACAGGTTTTCATGGACCCCTTTTACCTGAACACGACACTTCTAAAAGCTTAAGCCATACCCATCTAAAGAGCCACAGAAAGCATTCTTGCTGTTTGGAAGAACACTTAACAATATTTATAAGGCTCCAACACATCACCTCTGACTGCTAATGTTGTTGTGCTTCCTCCATGCAAAGTCACACATTACTTGAGGATCCTTCTGCTTTATTTGCAACAGGAAATCGGATGATTCATAACCACTCCAATTTAAAAAGAGAAGAGACACACTCACAGAGACATTAAACATCCCAAACACATTTGGGGAGGTGGAAGGGATTCAGAAAGCCCTATCAAGCAAAGTCACTCAGCTCTTTCTGTGAAGAAAGAGCTCTTAAACACACAAGGCCACAATCCCGACTGAAGCTTTATGCGCAACATACTGCATCTTCCTCAACGCTCCGGCTGGCTCGGGTATCCTACAAGACTGAACCTTCTGCTGAATTGAGTCATACCTGCATAGAGGTCAGTAACCTCAAGCACCCAACTTCAGCATCGACAGTTCTCATTTGTACAGTTTGTAGGAAGTGTTTTTTATGGCCTAAAGCATCAGTAAGCGCTCTCGTGAAGCACTAGCCAAATTACTCCTTTCAAAACTAGTTTAAATACAACCTGAGATAAGGAAATTCTAAATGCTGAAATCTTACTTTTGCCTCCCTACTCGCCTCAGTTCAGGACTTCTTTATAGCAGAGGGAACAGAAGAAAAAAGGCCTTCAGAAGGGATCCATGGTTGCAAGTAGCTTGCTCCACACTAGGATCCAACCTACACAATTCCCCAATGCAGGAATCCTTTTACATTTCAACCAAACACCCATGTTAAGAACAAGGCAGACTATTACTGCCTCAATGAAATGCTGCCTCTTAAATACCAAGATACAAAGATCCCAGCTTGCAAGAATATATTTCACTGAGAATGTCCTCTACAGCTGGTACGTCTGACATTGAAAAGGCACTGTCTTTTAATTAAAAAAAAAAAAAGTAACATTGATATTTAGCCTGGAGAAGTCCAAGTAAGACAAGTGATCAAAAAGAATTTAAAAGGTAGGAAGTGATACCACCACTAGCAATGGTGATTTGGCTGCTGCACAAACGGGATTACTGAAAGGCAAAGGAAGATGCACAGTATATTGGATTTTCTGATAAATTTTCCATGCTTATCCAGGCATTGCATCCAAAACCATGAGCAGTCTGAGAAAAGCACAGAGCAAGAAACAAACCTTGTTTAAAAACAAGGTTTCAACTTTGTTTAAAACCATATTTTCAATAACAGGTGAGAATCTAACAGGAATGTTTAAATGCATTGGAGTGATGTTGGTTGGGTTAGCTCAGGCTTAAGAAAATACAGTTCAAGGGAGACCTTAATGCTGTTTCCAAGTACCGAGCGAGAGCATACAGAGAAGGGAAAGGCAGCCACTTCTTGCAGATGCACAGGACGAGGCAAGGCTGCAAGACAGGAAATTCCCATCACTTACAAAGAAAAACTATTTTAATTATGAGGCTGGTCAAATACCAGAATGGGGTTGCTGAGAGGCTGTGGAGTCTCCATCCTTGGAGATACTAAACACTTGACAGGAGAAAGCCCTGAACAACCCCACCTAGTTAGACCCACTCTGAGCAACAGGGTGGACTAGGCGCCCTCCAGGCATTTCTTCCAACCTGAACTATTCTGTGATTCTTGATGATTCTTCAGAAAACTGCGAATTTATTTAGTGACCGATAATGTAACAGATCTTAAGTTGCCTTCTCTAAAACAGCTGATCAAACACCTTTTTCCTTTCAGTCTTACCAACTTGCATTTAGCAGAATCAAGTCATAAGTCTTGTTAGCTTAGATCTGCTTTTAAAATAATCTGTTTCTGTTGAGAAAAACAATGATGAATTAACTAAAAAAACCACCTAAAAAACTAACAGGCACCCCAAGTTGCCTGACATATGGCAACAAACACCTTAAGACCAACAGTAACAACTCAGCAACTCAGGTTTACCAGCACTTGTGGTAACAGAAGGATTCACAGTCCAAACTCAGCTCTAGCAGCTCAAAGAATGAAAAATCCAGCAGATTTCACAGGAAGATTTTCTTCCCACCTCTGCCTCAAGTCAGATGGAGGATGTATGCAGAGAACAGGTTCAGCTAGAAAGCCTAGACTAAAATATTTTCACATTTTTCTTCATGTCACTTATCTAAAGGAAAACGGTGCTACGTTTCATCAAACAGTTGGCATAACCCTGACCGAGCCAAAGACGTTCGTAAATGGATTTAACACAGTTAAAGCTAATCTTACATGTTCTTCTATACAGACTAAAACTGGTATGTTCCCCATTAGTCCTCACTTGCACTATCTTAGCCCCACCTCAAATAAAAAAAAAAAAAAAAAATCAAGCTCTGTTCTGTTGAGTTTATTGTTGAAGAACGGCAGAAACCAGACAAACTTAAATAGGGCTTGACAAAATGACTTGAAGGGGTAGGGGTGGAGCACATTTGGAAAGCACATGCGAAAAATGAGGTTGTTAACAAACAGGGAGGGCTGTGTCCTGGAACAATTCAAGTTTTTCCTCCATTTTAACTTTGTTTACAGGCTGGAAAAAAAAAGGATGTGTGCATTTCCTGGAGACTTCTGAATAATACTCATTGTTTGACGCTTTTGAGAACAACTTAAGACACAGGCAACAACAGTCTGGAAGGCCCAGGAAAAAAAGACCAAGGTCAGCAGTGATCCTGAAATTTTGTCTTAAATTCAATCTCCTACAGATGCAAAAATTAAGTTCATGTCATTTATTGGTTTAAACAATTTAAGTAATTTAAAATTAGTTTTGAAGAAAATAATAAGTGTTAAAGAACTAAGAAGGTGTTTCAACAACTTCACTAAATAAATGGCAAAGCACGGAGAACTTTCTACCACCAAGAAACCCATCCACAACACTCAGTCATCAAATGCAGTTCTTAAAACCTAACAGCAGAAAGCCAGGCACCTGCTACAGGCACGTCGCACGCAGATTTACTCTACCATGGAATTAAAGCCAGAAGCAGAGAAAAATTAACAATTAGTTCTATTACATTAACTCAATTACGACAAAACTAGAACAGAGCTCAGGACAGATCCCACGATGTAAATGGGCACTGTGCATGAGATGCTCAGTTTAATCACTGATCTAAAAGGCAAAGACTGCATCTAATTCGGCATACAACAATTACCCAGTTGCTCACAGCTACTTGCTCCACCCACTGCTGCCCTATTAAATTTCTTCTTTTCTTTGTAAAACATATATTAATATCAGACTGGACTTTGTTGATAGACAGTCACAGCTTCAAGTCATACTTCACTGAACTCTCAATAAATTTAGCTTTAACTGATCTGGATAGAAGAGGTTTTTCATAGTAGTGAATCTAGTAGTGAATTAAACTTATAATGCAAAAATAAATTTTCTATTCACAAGAGTTAATATTTTTTAATTAATACCTATAGTTCTATTTTAGACTACGAAGCAAGTATATGTGTGTCACATAGAGCATTAATCTACATATATTAAGGGATACTGTAACTAGCAATTTAAAAATCAACATACTTAAAGCATATTAATCCTATTATGTTAAGCATCATTATCTCAATAACGATTTTGTAATATCAGCCTATCTTATTTCCACTAACACAGTAGCTTCTGGAACATGTAAATAGTGTTTATTATATGGGGATCTTCTACCTTAAATATACCCTGTTCAAAACTGATAAAACTGTAGTGGTATAAGAACTTTATAATCGGGGCAAAACTTCCTTCACTTGAGATTTCATATAGTACTAGACAGATAAGAATATGAAAATGAAGCTTTTATCTGGTAATACTTTTCATTCCCATTACTACAGCTAAGAAATAATTGGTAAGTTAGACTGTAAACTTCTGCTCAGCAAGAAATACAGCATTATTGTCTGCTTGGATGTTTATTATTACCAGCAAAACAAAGGCTTATGTGAATCCTCAGAGTACATGCACAGCCCCGTTTTACTGAACATCTCCACACTCGCCTCCTCTGTTAGAAACAGACAAGACCCTATGTGCTGTACTTCAAGGTCAAAAGAGCCATGTGCTATGAAAACTGAATTGCTGGCAAGCCAGAAAAACCTGCACAGACTCACACCTCAGCTGCAGAGCCTCAGCTTGACCAGCAGAGAGAAACTCCTGCACTGTCTGCTGCTATACCCTCCCTCCCACATGGCTTTTCACCGCATACAAAGGTAGGTTCTGTCTTTTTAGGAGCACCACAAAGCACGCACAATGACCGTCATCACTGATTTTATTACCATTAACTTGTTCTCTTTCACTGTTCATGCTTAATAGGGGCAAAAATGGTACAGAATGGCTGGTCATGTAAACCCCTCATGGACAAAATACAAACTTGTCTCCTTATGACTACACAACTGCTTTTATTTTTTTTAAAGAAAAATCACTTAACAAGGTGGAAGCTTGGGAAAAGATACAGTATTCTACATAGCTGCTTCTTCCTTAGGTAGATTTTGCTGCTCTCTTGTGCAGAGCACAAGGAACCAAGACCTGGCAATAAGAAGGAACTTGATCAGATTTTCTTTTCAGAATGTTTCTGATAGGCACATAGAGTATTTTCAATCCCAAAGCCTATCTTGAATGCAAGATGCTTTCGCTCTTGACCTTATTATAGAGGTTCTGGTTCCATCTTTAGAACTCCCCTGCCAAAGACTCGGACAGCAAGATCCCAGTGAGCCCACCACACATCCTTCTTATTGACCCAGGGCACCTCAATTACTAGGAGAAATGAACTAGCTCCCTACTTATGTTGTCTGTCGTAAAACACTTTTCAAGTGAGAAGTAGTCCCTACAAAGGTAAAAACAGCCTTCACAGAAAATATGAAATGTCAATCTAACACAACGTTGAGGAAAATTAAATGTCAAGCACAATACAATGAAGAGTTGAAGACAACACAGGATACAACAGAAGGAAAAAGAAAGGGTTACACAACAAGACAAGAAATCTCTAAATACCTACGACGGATAAAAAGTTGTGTGGAAAACAAAGTCAGCTCACCGCTAAGGAGTTAGGGGACAGACAAGTGATACAGAGTCTGAAAAACATTTCATTTCCTGAGATCAGTCTCCTGTGAGAATGAAGTTACTACTTCAAAGCTATGCCTGCAGGTAATCAACGCATGCAGTCCCAACAAAACTTCAATTCTGGAAAAGCTTATAAATCCCTACGGATAGCAGATATTCCACAGATGCCTAAAAATAAACTATAGCAGAAAACATCCCATTCAAACTATAGGTCCCAAAGTGTAACAGGCCCCCAATGAACTGTAACTGAACATTTGAGATTCACACAGCATCCTCTTAACATTTTAAAATATTCCTGAAGTTGGTAGGCAATGCTACGATATCTTTTCATTATTTTCATTTCAGGACTTACTTAGTAGTAGACTCACCTGCATCTTTAAAAGCTGATTGTTAACCTGCCTACATTAGGACAGCACTAAGAACAAAAGTATTAGACTCAGTCCTGTTAAAACCAAACCAAAAAAACATATCCTCTCCTTTAAATCCAGAAACAACTGATGACTTAAAAGAATGACAGTAGATCAGAATATTTGTTTGCAAATCTAAGAGTATCTAAAACAAGAGAAGAGCAGCAAGCAGAGACTGTAACGACTGGCAGAAGTAACAGCAACAGTCCTGCAATATCAGAGATCTCAGTATTTCTCAATGGACCAGAGCATGAGAAAAACCACAAAACAGGTTTGGCTTCAGGTTTATAAAAACCCCATAAATACTTCTGAAGACTTACTAAGGCATAAAGATCAAGACTGAAAAACATTAGGAAGTTTCTCCTAATTAGGAAGCTTCTCCTCTCCCTCGCAGCTGCTCCAAACTGCTCATTATCTCAGTAACTGCTTTGCAACCCGCTTGAAACTGATGCCCACAGATAGCAAACGTTGCATTTCCTACAGCTGCTGGGGCTCCTGTGACCTTACCTTCACAATCTTCATCTGATGGCAAACGTGTTAGATTGTTTTAGAATTTAGAAGGAAAACAAAACTGCATGTCCTTTCTCTCTGCTTCCCTTACGGTCCTCAAAAAGAGCAGAGCGCTCAGCTTGGATACCATGGCAGATACTCAACATAAGTTAAATTGCCATCCCATTTGAATCACTCAGACCGTTTCCAATTATCTCACTACTCATCCTCCTGTGGCTTAAATAAGAACCAGTACTATCCTCCAGAATTCAGAGATTTCAACAATTACCTGATTTACCTGATCCAATGAGAAAATATTCACCCATGCCCTCCCACTGACTTCAGATTCACCAAAAGCCCACGTTCAAGGATGGAACATGCCTTTAGGAACATAAAAACACAGTCACGTCTCCCTCAGGGCCAGAAAGTGAGATTAAACTATTTCTGAAAATGGAGAGAAGTGAACAAGGGTGACCAAATATGTCAGGAGCTGACTTTTAAAGAAATACTCAAAATCACTGGCAACTATTAATCATAGGAAACTGTACCAGGGCATTAGAATCACCGTACCCTTTTGGCTGGAAAAAAGCCCACCTTTCTGTTAGTGCTGCGAGACAGACTGGGTAGATCATTCTCTATTCAGAGGATCATTCATTTAATCTGAATTTAAGATGCAGCACTTTGTTTTTGCATCATTTAAATGAAGTTGATAACCCAGCTCTCTATTATTCAGAGTTTTTGCTTTGAATCAGAGTCAAAACGCTGTGCTGAAAAGAAAGCTCTGTCCTGCCAGTTTTCTTGGCAGAGAAACAACTCACACTGGGAACGTGGGAAAACGTGTTTTCCTTCCCTTTCCAACTAACTTGGTTAATATGGTTCCTCATGTGAGTCAAGGCCATCTCCCCTACAACCACACAAGTTAACAGCCACGTAGGAAATTTTAAAAGGTGATTTTGAATTTAAAAAGGTGATACATTTTCTAACAAGTTTTTTCAAAGACTATCTTTGGTGTGAGCAAGTCCACTGGTACTTGAAAAGTGAAAATCCCCTTTAAGACAGACTTTTTTGCAAAAGTACAATTGGGTCACCATGCCTTTTTGCTGTCTTGCATTTTGCTGTCCTCCTCCACCACAAATAATCTTGTCTAAAAACAGCTCCTGACAATAACATAATGTACAATTTCAAGGTGTCATTCAATTCCCACTGTTTCATTATCGATAGAAACTATTTACTGTTATTATTAATGCCTGTAAGTACTTATTAATGTAAGCAAAGCAATATTCTTAGTTGCCTGTACACCTCTCTCCCCTTCCCTTTCTAATGAAAGTATAAAAACACTGCAAGAAACACAAAGCTTTATGTGGAAGCCAAACGACTGCCCAGATACACCTTGCAATCAGAGCGCTTACATACAGGAAGACTATATTGAAAACACACCCCATCACGGGGATATAAACTGCACACCTTGTTTCACAGTTCTCAGCAGATTTCAAATGCTCTTGCAGAGATACCTGACTTTGGGACTTCACCTTTCAAGTCCCAAAGGGGTTACACAAACAATATTCCATTTGGAAAGATGGCTTCTCTAGTAGCGAGTTCGAGCAAAATGAAAAAAGGCATAGACCTTGCTGTTCTGAAGTCCAAACCTGCAACACAGCACTTCCTGACCAAAGTTCGTCATTTGCATGAACAGGTCCATGAAAATCAACAGCACTAAACTCAATTGTGAGTGCCTGAAGAATTGAGAACTTAAAAAAAAAATGGCCTTTTTCCAGCACAGCATAAAGAACTCAATCCAAGTCACTCTGAAGTTGATCGAGTACTCCCACTCACTTTCCAAGAGCTCAACCTGCCTCCCACTAGAGTAAACATTTATTACTGAATACTTCATGTTAGCTCGTTGGTTAACCCCAATGTGAAAATCACTCAAAGAACGAAAAATTAACCTATTTGCCTTGAGTTCATGTACATATGATGCATGCAGAGCAAGATGCCAGCCATAAGACTCTTTCCTGAGATAAAAAAAAAAATTTTCATTATTAAGCTAACAGGGTTCTTCCCTATTCTCAAGGAAAAGACACAACAAGGCTGAAGAAATTCCAGCTTTACAGTCATCCTACTACTGGCTCCCAGAAAAGACAAGACCAGGATCATAAGGCTCTATGAAAAATGGGAAAGTAACAACTGAGTGATAATTAAGCAGGGTAAATAACCAAAGGATGTATAATTAAAAAATTAAGCTACAAATTTTTCAGAGAAACGCATGCAGGAAACTTTGCCGTAAACATTTTAGTGAATGGCCTACATTTCTATATGCAGCCCATATAGACACTGTTATTCTCTTCACCTACATGTTGCTGAAGCACCAATTAGGAAATCTGCTAAACATACAAAATTGTGTCCAGAAAAAGTATGTCAAAGAGCTTTGTGGCCCTGAAGCCATTTTGTATCAGAAAGAAATCAACAAAACTGTAAACTGAAGGCATGAGGAACCCAAATAAGAGGCCTGGAATCACAGCTTCTGAAGAGAAAGGGTAAAACGCCTTGCTCCTTTTTTACAGTCCCTTTCAAACAGCCAGGTTAAATTTTGAAAACAGTGCAGAGGGAGGGAAGAAAAAAGTTAACTGGATCAGGGCGAAGGTAAAGAAACCATCCTGGAAAAAGGGCCAAAGCAGGTACTGCTGCTTTAGCAGTGATGTTTAAATACCAGATTTCGATTCCCTTCTGAAACAACAAACACATACCATAAATCCAAACACTGTGTACTAGACCATGCAAAGCAGGAGCAAGTGTGCTCTATTTACATATATGAATCCAATGAAGGGACACAATAAGAGAACACCTTGAAGAGAAAGCGGCAGAAACATACCACAAAAAGAAAGCACACATGGGATAGTGACTGTATTTGCCTCTGGACAGTTCTAGTTTCACTCCTGTTCAGTGGATTTACGTATCATGTTTTTCACAAAGGGGGAGAGAAAAAGAGCAATACATTTAATTTTTTTCTTCAATTCTCAGCTTCCCAAATTACACTGGTTTTCACTGTTTGGCTCTGTCACAAATCTGAAAGTTCCTCCTCGTTGCAGCAGCAAGGAGATTTCAGTTATTAAGTTTGTATAAAGATTTTTTTTGTACTACACATACAATACGTTTTCCTAGAAGTAAATTAACACACATCCAGATGTTCAGATTAGTATACCAGCACGTAAATTTCACTGGACCTATGGCATTATCACTGAAATATTTAATCTTGCAAATCTGAAGGCAACAGGAATTTATTACTGATACATTTTTCTTTTTTCCATTTGAGCTAGGGTAACTGAATGGTAAAATACAGAAACATACTCCTTTACTACTCAGGGGCCTACAGACTTACTGCACGTTTTTCCCCAGAATTCCTATGCCAAAAAACAGCTGAACAATCCCTAGTAGTACCCATTTAATACACTACATACAGGACAGGCACTTTCTGATTATTAGTTGTTGACTTTGTGCGTTCCATCTTCTCACTTCCCCATTTCCCACTTCTAGCGCTCGCACACACTATTTATTCTTCACTCCCTTCAAAAAAGCTGAGTCTGATGTTGAGTCTTCAAAACAAAGAGGATTTCAAAAAAGTCTACCGAGAAGACAAAATGAGTAGCGCGCACGTGCACTACTGCAAACAGATCCTGAATGCACCTTTGTAGTTGTTATTGAAGTCAATAACCAACCCCCAGACAAACAGTCCCTCCTACCAACAATAATGTCCTACCACTTTCCATTAAGTGCAGGCCTGGAAAAGTGCATTGCTCACAAACACATGCTCTTTCCCTCCCTAGGTCAAAGAACGAAGGAATAAATCACTACCATAGGTCGTTAGCTGACTTGATTGGCAAGATGGAAACAGCCAACTGTATCAGCAAGTGATTTCTAACAGGTTCTCTGCCCTGCCAGCACCCTCTGCTTTCTGAAAATTCAGCTGCATTGACTGCAGCCCCAGAAACACAGAAGTGACAGCATTATTTACCTGCTGCTTAAAAGAAAAGTACACGTACTGAACTGGGTCAGAACAGCTAGGGCTGTACACCAAGGGGGCACAAATCATGCTCCTTGTTCTTTGTAGAGTGTTCTCAGGTATCCTGCGTGACACTATCAAAGTGAAATAGCACTTGGGTGGTATTGCCTACTACTGCAGCACTTCACATACTGACACACTCCACTAAGGTCTACAACTCACCGGTGAGAGGCTAAGGGCACGGGATCGGAGTCACTGGCTGTAAATGTCAAACACCACATCCCTGCCAACAGCCAGCAGAGTCAGAGTGCAGGCAGGTGCTCATTTTCAGCAGTAGTTTTTCAGGCCTGTCTAGGATCAGCTCTGGAGCACTAGATGACTTGATTGGGGGCTGGGGCATGGAGGGGAAGAAAGTTACTTTGACTAGCACTTATGGTAAATCTCCAAAAATCTTGTGCTACCAGTCCCGTTCAGAAGAAACCAAATAAACTCCCTAAGCAGCAAGCTACAAAGAGCTCATGAACATGAATTAGTACATTTCAGAAGATGTATGGAAAATAAATTTGTTTATCTTTTGCATAGATGCTTGCAGCCGTTTGAGAGCATGCTGGCACTTCCTCAAGGCATTATGATAACACTATCAAAAGCTGCCCAACTTCAGAGCATGCATTTAAACAACGCTACACTGTCTCTTTGAGCACGTCTCCTTCTTTTACTAATGACATTCCAACTGAAGGAGCAGAAAAGGATTTGATACACCGCCAACAACAAATTGCCGTACTAGCATTCCGGCAATCCGATGGTCTCTCTCAGAGCAAAGACCTGATTTTTCCTGCCCGCCTGCTACCCTCCAGCACAACTTTTCCCGTTCTAAGCCCCGACGAGCGGCTGAGAGCGGGCAGGCTCCCACAGCCGCGGGAGGGCACCGGGTTCGGGTGTCTCAGCGGCGGAGCCAGGGCCGCGCCACCTCCGTCCCCGCTCTCCCGCCGGGGGCAAGGGGAGGGAGCGCCGCGGCCGCCGCCCGCTCCGTTCCCCTCCCCGCCACTTACCCCCGCGACCCGCAGGACCGGAGCGGCGGCGGCGAAGTCCGGCGGCGGCAGGCGACGGCGGTCACGACACATCAGGACGATGAGGGTGCCCAGCGCGGCGGCGGCGGCGGCGCATCCCGCGTAGAGGGCGAGGCGGAGCAGCAGCAGGGCCAGGCAGGGCGG
>VXBO01011015.1:68433-115240 GCA_013400135.1 Rhinoptilus africanus | reverse complement strand
AGGCGGCGGGGGCGGCGCCTGCCGGGCGGGCGGGCCGGGGACATGTGCGCCCTCCGCGCCGCGCCGCCCCACGGCCGGGCCCCGCGGGGCTCCGCGCACAGGCCGGGAAACAGCTACGGTCGGAGGAGAGGAGAAGGGGAAGGGGCCTCCCCGCGTGGATCGCCGCCGGCCGCGGAGGGCAGCCGGGTCCCGCGGGGAGCTGCCCGGCGTCCCTCTGGCGGCCCAGCGGAGCTGGGGGACCCCAGGCCGCGGCCCAGCCCGGAGGGTGCCGGGAGGGTCCGGCCACAGCACCGAGGCCCTGGGAGAAAGCTTTGAGCTGGGGCATCTCTGAGGTCCAGACCCGCTCCCGAGTGAGCGATGTACACACCCCTCTGATCAGCCGAAGGAGACCATCAGTTGTGAATTCCAGAAATAAAAAGTTGATAGAGCAGCGATTGAAGTGACACAACAGTGATTCTGCAAAACCCAGCCCCGCTAGCCCCACAGGAGCCCTGACAGCACACCCACCACTACCCTCCCTCCGCTGGTCGGATGGTTTGTAACTGCCTGTGGCAGATCCTGAGAACAGAAATTCCAGAGGAGGCCACAAAAATGATCCAAGGGCTGGAGCCCCTCTGCTGTGGGGACAGGCTGAGAGAGCTGGGGGGGCTCAGCCTGGAGAAGAGAAGGCTCCAGGGAGACCTTAGAGCCCCTTCCAGTCCCTAAAGGGGGTCCAGGAGAGATGGGGAGGGACTATGGATCAGGGAGGGGAGCCATGGGACAAGTGGTAACAGTTTTAAACTGGCAGAGGGGAGGTTTGGATGAGATATTAGGAAGAAATTCTTTGCTGTGAGGGGGGTGAGCCCCTGTCCCAGGCTGCCCAGAGAAGCTGTGGCTGCCCCATCCCTGGAGGGGTTCAAGGCCAGGCTGGACGGGGCTTGGAGCAGCCTGGGCTGGTGGGAGGTGTCCCTGCCCAGGGCAGGGGGGTGGGATTAGATGGCCTTTAAAGGTCCCTTCCAACCCAAACTATTCTGTGATTCTCTGATAAATTCCTCATATGGCACAAGCCTTGCTGTATCCCAGCCGTGCTCAGGACACTTGTTCACCTTACCAGAGTCGTGGTGCAGTGACAGCTCCTCTGGATTTGCAGGTTCACGGCAGCTACCGACCGCGGCCAGTGCAGGAGGCCTGGGTCTCCTCAGAGTGGGAGAGACTGGCAATGCTTTCCTCAGGGAAGCCAGACTCTGCAAAAGTGGATTTACAAGCATTTACTCATGGGCTGTGTTTTAAGAGCATTAAGAAAGTTAAGCACTCTGGAAGTGTTTACAGGTGTTGAGACTTCTGGGAAGCACTTTTCAGGTTGCCGCTAGTCTGGCAGTCTTAATGTCAAAATAGCCCTGCGTCTTGTAATTTAAACAACA
Organism: Rhinoptilus africanus; assembly: GCA_013400135.1. NCBI lineage: Eukaryota > Metazoa > Chordata > Aves > Charadriiformes > Glareolidae > Rhinoptilus > Rhinoptilus africanus. The sequence continues at coordinate 113,840 of VXBO01011015.1, read as the reverse complement.
GCTGAGTCCTTTCGGTTTATCCACATTCCGTAACACTTCTGTAAAAGGAATGATGCTAGCCTGGTGAAGAAGAGGCATGAATAGCAAGGCCCCGATCTTGTGAATGTTTACATTTCCATATAACTTATAAACTAGTCTTAACCTAACGCGCGGTGTCTGATGGTGTGGCCCAACTCGTGTACAAAATAGTCTCCGTATAGACACACCTTTATCTATTAGAGGTTTGCATCCCAATGTATTTCCTGTCAAAATCTCTAAGTAGTTTTGAAGTGATTTTAGCTCCCATTTTTGTCACCGGCCAAAAGAGACGCTGCTCCTTAATCTGATCCAAAGTCCTTACAGTAACTTAAATAGAATTTTATTACAGAGTTTATTCCATTTAGTGGGTATCAAATTGCACAAAAACTGTTTAAATGCTAGCTCAGTCCATTCACAGTGTGTCTGAAATTGATTATTTAAGTAATGTCTCTAACATGATTAAAGGTGAAAATCATCGTATCGTAACAGTGAAAGTGCTGTTGCAATGACAGTCCATTCCCATGCAAACTACCAGGTCCCAAAACATCCTGGTGCTTCCCCATATGGCCTGGGGAACAAGGTTCTTTACATACGTCTGATTTTTAAGACCAACAGGGAAATTCTTGCAGAGTCTGAAAGCTTTTGGATAAGGCCCAACATGCCAGAAGGTTTGCTGTAAAGATATTTTATTCTCATCAGGTGTGTGTGGGGGGGGGGGAGCGCAAAGATCCATCTCCCAGCACACCCTTTATTCCTCAAAGATTTCAGAAAATACAGGGCTGTGGACTGAGTTCAAGATCTATTCTGGGACCTTAATAAGGACCCTCACAAGAAACCAGACAGTGTGTAGAGGCTTTCTACTGCAAACGCATTCAGGAAACTGCCTGGGCCTCTGTCAAAACTACTTAAGGGAATTGGATTTTTAAATTATCCTGAAGCAGAGCATGTAATGTTGTTAGTCCTGTGCAAACAGAGATTATTTTCTTATTAGGGTATTAATTCTCAGAAGTGGAGAGGAAGATAAAAAAAAATACAGCTACCTGCAATCACAGTTTAGTCCTGCAGTGCTTACGCACAAAACCAGTTCTTGTCTGAATGAGTAATCCCAGCAATTTTAGCTAGGATTTACACATCATACCCTGAATTAGATATGTCTGAATCAATTCAAGTGTGTATCCATAGAGCTAGAGGGAGATTTGATTGTTTTTCTTTTATTTTTTAATAAGATTCTATGACTTTTCAACCTGAGGTACAATTGGTAATATTCTAGATGACATCCTAGCTCCACTGAAGTCAAAGGCAATTCTCAAGTTTCCCTCAGTGTTATGTGAACTTCCCCTTTTGTACTTTAAAAATTACTTTTCTGTACAAGACAAAAGGACTTCAGAGGTCAGTTTTCTGAAGGGGGGGTTATTTTATTCTCCTTCTGTAACTATTTACTCAGTCATGGAACTAGTTTATGAGATGATAGATTCAAACTCTACTTTATTCAAGCTTTACAGCAAATATCTTTCCTACAAAGATAAGCCTATTTTAATGTCATTTTAAAACAGAAATTATGTCTGATTTGGGGTAAGAATCAGCACCTTTTTCCTTTGAGATAAGAGTGTAATTTACCTGTTTATAACATACCCTAGATGAAGCCCCACCAGGCTGAACACATTTTTACATCTATCTTTGGTGACAATTTTGCAACTTTCACCTTCATAGTACTGCAAACTTTAAACTTCATTAAATTTGCACCTTTAAAATGCTTAGACAAGCTTAAAATTAATACTTTCCTAAAGGCTTTTTCACATTTACTTCTGTTTTGTGAGCCTTTCTGGCCCAGATCACATTGCTATAAAGATAAGCAACTTACCACTTCACAATTAGAATAGAAATGTACGTTCTAGGTAAAAAGAGGTGTGTAAAGTGCATACATGGTTTATATTTTTAGCATACTTACAACTACAAATTAATTACATAGGGTTTTGTAACTGCTGTGGTGTTACATTGTAGTTACAGCCATGTTAAGAGTTTATAGAAATCCCTGAAAGCCTCTGGGAGACAAAACCCAGAAGCGCTCGTGAACTTTTAAACCTGGTGGTACAGAAGAGTGATAACTAATGCTGTTAGAAACAATCATAGCAGAGACAGAAAATAAATGTGCTGGGTAGTGGATGCTGTTGATTTCATGAACCCTAGCTAATATAGCAAGAGAAAAGGAGATTGTCTGTTACAATTCTCGGTATAAATCTTACTTGACACCTTTCAAGAAACTCAAGAAAATGATTGTGATTATTTCTCAAAGGCTTGTAGAATGAAGAGCCTTAAAATTGCCAGCTGTTTTTGCCTTTTAAAACTTTCCCTGCAACAGTAGATGCTTCGGACTTGATTGAAGGCATAAAATGCAGACACATTTCAGTGGAAACCATGTAAACTAACTGTCTCTATAAAAGCAGACGTAGTTTGTCTGATAAAACTACCTCAATGTTTATATATTACAACTGCAAAACTTCTATTTACAGTTTTTTCATAAAGACATTACAATGTAGACTTTAATTACATGATCATATACTATCTTTCCATTAGGCCTCATTCCTCCTTTACTGAAAACTAGTTGAACTGCTCTCAGAAGGTAACTATTAATTTTGTTGCCCACATTTGTACAAAATATGTAAATTACCCTAATATTAACTGATTTTAATTTTTGCTATGCCTTTTTGAGGCAATGGTATTTTATTTTGCCTATTTGCAGATAGGAACCTGACACACAGGAAAAAAAAGAAGGACAAAAGCACCCATTCATTGTCCAATGTGAGGTACCTAAGAAAACTAGAGCGCTCAGCATATTATAGCACTTGATGTTTTCCAAATACAGCTTCCACTGATTTTAGCTGCAGTTGTGATTATTCAACATTTCAACAGTGAGTTGAGTAAGGTTCTAGAAAAACAAGAATGAAACACATGACCAAGTATGAAAAGTTAGTCTGCATAATTTGCAGAACCTCCATTAAACACTTTTTAGCACAGGTAGGATTAGATTCTGGTTAATGTACGGAAATTCAGTTGTCTTAATCACGAGATTTCCTTTCTTTTCTTGTCATGTTCTGACACATTCACTGTATGTACTTAAAAATATGTGTGTACACACACACATACACACATACATATGTGCCTCTGTGTGTGCGTGTTCATGTGCCGGGGCCGTGTACCTTGGCTGCACAGCTCCAATTCAGCACAAAATTCATATGCTCAGAAAAAACCCATGTGATCATGTCGTTAAATCTTTTTTCATGATGAACAATGGGGCCAAAGTAAAGCTGAATTCTTAGTTTGGATCAGGAATCTAGAAGTCTGTCCTTTCACATAATTCTTTCCCTACTTTGTTAAAAAGTAATATTACTATTATTAAAGAAATGACAAGGTCTGATGTTGCAACTGGCCCCTTCTAAAGAGCTGGAATCTTTCCCACCCTTACACAGGACATTACTACTTCCCGGTGGCAGATGGCTAGTAGGTAGTCACCACTTACCTAGTCAATTCTAGAAGTAACAAAACCCCGCCTGAAGGCTTCATCCATGTTTCTGCAATAATTATACTGAGATTCAAGGGTACTGAGATCAGGTTCACTAGGGCAAAGATCCTGATCCAACCCCAAAGATGTGGGTCAGTTGTTCCTAGCAGCTCTCCAGATCAGTTTTCCCCCTCCATTTCCTCACATGGTGCTGGGTGCTGCAGCCCTGCCACCATAATGTGGGAGTCACTGCCTCGACCTGAGGTCTTGTTGCCTTAACATGGGTCACCATCACCTCAGAGTGGGGCACTGTTACTTTGTCTTGGGGCACCAACCCCTCCTTGGGGGCTGCCAGCACCTCAGCCTGAGGCACCATCTTCTCAGCCTGAGGCACCACCTTCTCAACCTGAGGCACCCCCACCTCAGCGTGTGGCCCAGGCACCTCAATGTGGAGCCCTATCGCCTCAATCTGGGGACCATCACCTCGACCTCAGGCACCACCACCTCAGCATGGGGCCCCAACACCCAAATCTGGGGACCATCACCTCGACCTCAGGCACCACCACCTCAGCATGGGGCCCCAACACCCAAATCTGGGGACCATCACCTCGATGTGGGGTGAACTATCACCTCAGCATGGAGCCCTATCACCTCAATCTGGGGACCATCACCTCGACCTCAGGCACCACCACCTCAGCATGGGGCCCCAACACCCAAATCTGGGGACCATCACCTCGATGTGGGGTGAACTATCACCTCAGCATGGAACCCTATCACCTCAATCTGTGGCACAATCGTCTCAACCCGGAGCCCCATCACCTCAGCCTGGAGCCCCATCACCTTCAATCCAAGACACCATCATGTCAGCATATGACCCCATCACCTCAGCCTGGAGCCTCATCTCCTCAATCTAGGGACCATCACCTCAGCATGGGGCCACATCACCTCAGCACATAGCCCCAGCACCTTCGATCCAAGACACCATCATGTCAGCATATGACCCCACCACCTCAGCCTGGAGTCCCAACACTTCAGCCTGGAGCCACATCACCTCAATCTGCGGACCATCGCCTCCAGTTGGGGCGCTCTTACCTCAGCATGGGGCCCCATCACCTCAGCACATAGCCCCAGCACCTTCGATCCAAGACACCATCATGTCAGCATATGACCCCACCACCTCAGCCTGGAGCCTCATCTCCTCAATCTAGGGACCATCGCCTCAGCATGGGGCCCCATCACCTCAACATGGAGCAAATCCATGTCACTCCGAGGCACCATCACCTCAAGCTGGAGCCCCACCGCTTCAGCCTGGAGCCACATCCCCTCTGCCAGGGGCACTATCACCTCAGCATGCAACCCGATCACCTCAACCCAGGGCACCGTCACCTCAGCATATAACCCCACCACCTCAGCCTGGAGCCCCCGTCCCTTCAGCTCAGGGCCACATCACCTCAACTTGGGCCACCGTCACCTCAGCACGGGGCCCCCATTGCCTCAACCCAGGGCACCGCCATCTCAGCCTGGAGCCTCCTCACCTTAGCATGCAGCCCCATCACCTCAATCTTAGGGACCATCACCTCAACTTGAGGCACTGTTGCCTCAGCGTGGGGGCTCCATCACCTCAACCTGGAGCACCTGAGGCACCATCACCTCCTCTCGGGGCACTATCACCTCAGCGTGGGGCCCTATCCACCTCAATCACCTCAGCTTGGGGCACTATCACCTCAACTTGGGTTAGCCATCGCCTCAGCGGCAGTCACAGCTTCCTCCCCGCGTCCTGCGGAACCCAGAGAGGCGGGAGGGAAGCGGAGCACCCCGGTGGGAGGTCCCGGCCCCCGGCTCCCTTCCCGCCCCCCTCAGGCACCGCCTTTCCCCGCCCGACGACGCGAGGGGGCCGGCCCGAGCTGCCTTGGAGCCGGGCATCCAGGCGGCGGCCGCATCGCTGCGCGGTTCCCCCTTCCCCTCCTCTCTCTTCCTTTCTCCTCCCGTGCCCGTGAGTATCCGCCCCGGCTGCCTGCGCGGTTACCACAACAAAGCCTGGGGGGGGTGTTCGGTGGGGGAGATGGCGGCAGCGGCTTCCCCGGGGGGCTGCCGGCCCGGCCCGGCGGCGGGGCCTCCGGTGCCTCCTCCCCACAGAGAGCCGGTGTGTGGCGGTTGGGGGCGGCGGGCATTTTCCTCCCCCGCCTGGGGTGATTTTTGGCAGCTTAAACAAGATGGGAGACGTGGTTTTGTTTTTTTTAAATACGTGTGTGTATATATATTTAATCGCTATATAATTTATATTCTTGCTCTTTTTTAACATGCCGTCTTTCTGCTCGGGTCCCTGAGTGACACGTATGTAGGTGTCTCCCGAGCGTGTCGCACACGCTATATTTGGAGGGCTTCGGCTGGCGTTGAGCTGCCAGAGTTTAGTCACGCCGCCCAGAAATGTTGTTTTATGCCTCAGCTTCTGTGCCCTGCCTGCCCTCTCCTTCCTTGTGGCGTTGGAAAAGAGGTGGGGGGTTTTATTCTGGCCCCCATTGGCACCATCTTCCTTGGCATTGGGAGCAAGTTACTGCGTCGTGCCTGCTATCCTTAAAGTTACCGGGCTAGGAGGGACACGTTGAAAGTGATGCTCGGATAGAGTTTAGTGGTGTTTTGGTCGGATGTAATTAGTGGGGATTAAGTCCACTGAGACGATCGTTGTACACAGCCTGCCTCAACCGTGCTAAATCACGGCAAACAGTCGCATCTCCGTAGTTTCCTCAGGACGACAGTATCCTAATTCCCCCTGCCCTGCACTGGGCTGTGTTCTGGCTCCCCAGGTGGGGCTGCAGTTCGGAAAAATAACCAACTGACGTATCTCCTGGTCCGTGTGGATTTGGGTAGAAATCACAAAAGAGGTAACTGTAAATTCTGGGCCTTTCTTGGCTGTCGTTTCTGCAGCCCCTGCAGCAGAGTACTGAATTCATTCCAAAGCATCTCAGTGAGCTGGTGCAACAAACATCAGCGTATGTTGTGCTCATGAGGCTCTGCTTTTTCTGGAGTTTTCACATGATATTAGAGAAATTAGCATTTTAAAATATAGTTTAGCATGGCTTCTGGCCCAACCTAATTTAAGGTAATGTCGCTTCTGTGCCTTGCTAAAGTTTTTTCTTTGCAGTTTTGTTAAATGCAATTTTTTCAGAAACTGGTTTTATGATAGTATGCAAATATTTACACTTGTTCATTCTTACTATGGAACATACAAAAAAAGCATCTAGAGTTTGCATTTGAATATTTATATATTTAAAAATTGTGTGATTAAAGTTTTTATGCAACATTCATAGCAACAGCAGGAAAACTATGTGGGATGTAATGAATAAAACAGAAACAGCGGTGCTAAATTTCTTTTGTATACCTGCATCTTTCTTTTATGAGGTGCTCTATACAGAGCATCTAGTGTACTGTGCACATTTTTGCGTCTGTGAAAAAATAGTTAATCTCTCTTTCTTGGGTAAAAAGCAATCACTGGAGTTGTCAATGCAGAGAGAACAAAGTTCCACAAAAAGTTAAATTCTTCAGAGGAGCTATTTGAAGACTACGAAGAAGTAATCATTATTAGAAAATTAGTCACAAGATGTTAACTTAATAATGGGTTTGTCAAATAATTAGCATTTTAAAATACTGTTTCCAAAAATTTGAACTCGACTTTTGGAATGCTTCAAGCTCTCCCACCACTTTTTCCTGGGTTTTTTGGGGATTAAATTTTTTTGTTTGGCTTTTTGTTTTTTCTTGTAGTGCCTTTTTCCTTTGTATTTTCTCATCTTTGATAATGCGTGTAACGGTATGGAATGGAGACCAGATAAAAGCAGAGAACAAGTGATTGGGGGACATTCTTTTAATTTTCTTGGGACTTAAAGCTTTTATGACCTACTGGAATTTTTGTTTTGTGCTTGCCCATGTTTAAAAGGGCATTCAGAGGGTCCCAAGTGTCTGTGTAAGCATTATGTGGGCTCAGAAAGGCCATCAGGACCGAAGAGCCTGTTGAGGATTTGAACGTGCAATTGGCCAGTTCCTTTAGAGACTTAACCCAGCAACACATCCAGGTGCTTCACTAAAGAGTATTTTAAAATTTGTGGGATAGATGGCGTGTGGTCTTCTGTGGCATAGGTGACAGGAGCATCTACGAGCTTTTTAAATTCTGCCCAGTCAGGAGTTGGGTGATACAATAATATATGAGGAGTTTAGAGAGAAGAGCCTCAAAGTGAGCTGGCTCCTGGGTGAGCCTTAGTATCTCCTTAAATTCATGGGAGATACGCAGACTGTTATGATGGATGTACCTTAGTGCTTCCTGGTCTTATGTTGAACCAAGACTGGTTATGGAATGGTCTAAAACGTAATGTACGTCCCTTGGCTAAGGTTTTTCCCATCCAACAGTCTCAACTGATACTTAAGTCACAATTCAATGATGTGTATTTGTCATTTGAAGTGTTTCATTTTAATAACATAATAAGCACTGTAACTCCAGGAAACCTGTATTATGTTGAATTTAAGAGAGCCTTGTCTTCCAGCATTTTGTCTGCTTTTCTGCACTGATATTTCCCATCTGAAGAAATGAACAAGTCATAAAAATATAATGCGAGAGAGGATCTCGAGAGGGCTTTACCTCACTTGCTCCCACCACAGATTCTGAGGAAACATCAATATACTCAGACTGTTCCTAAGTGATGTTTGTTTAAGCTGTTCTTTGAATACTGATTTGGTGACTGAATTTCTGTACTTCACCCTGCTTATCTGTACCAGACAGTGCTTGTTCCTCTTACATAGAAATATACTTACTGAAAATTAAAAGAATTGCATCTTATTTTTGGTGGCTGTGGAGAATGTGATCACTGTCTCAGTGAAACTTGCATGTGCATTTTCCAAACTCTGATAATAGGTGTCATCAGTTGGTCTGTGTGGAAGCACATCTATGCCAAGCATTGAGGGAATTGCTGATGACATGCCTATTTGTGCGGTCAGGTCACTAAGCATGCCAAATCCATAACATTCGAAGCATGAACAAACTTGTAGTTTGGTGAGTGTTTCTGTTCTTGGAGACAGTTCATGTGCTGTGCCACTTGGTAAGGATGGCCTGGTATTCTGGAGCATGCTGTTGGATTTGTTGGATTTATCTGCTGCTGAGCTCCGTCAGCAGTTTGTGAAATGGTGGAGTTGCTTCCTTTGTGGTCCTGCTGTCTCCTAAAGGACTGACACAGAGTCCGATCCAGAAGAAGCCAAGGATAAGTGGCATGCAGACAGTATAGATGGTCAGCTCCCAGGTGAAAGTTTCGATGCTCTTGAACTCCATTATGGCTCATTGAAGGGTTTGATGGTCATTTCCTTGGGGTTTCCATCAGCGAGTGAGTAGCTGTGGCCTGTTTAGACGGGCCTGATGGGCGTCATCACTGCCATCATTTAACCTCAGTAGTCTCTGAGGTCACAGGGTGACCTTTGCTGAACATTTAATGTGTGTGTATGAGTGAAGTCCTGGAGCTACAGATCCGCACCTCTCAACATAATGTATTGCAGCTTTTCATAGCATGGGAATGGCTAAATTTTTGCTCAAGAGGAACTACCTTTTCTTTTTCTTTCCCCCCTCCCTTGTACATTAACTTGAAAGCCTTTGCCCTGCAGTCATCTAGGGCTCTCTGGTGGTCATGTGCTTTCATTTGCTTTAACAGATGATGTCAATTGACTCTGTTCCAGGACTTTCTACTGCCCGTTTGCTGAACTGAATCCTTGCCTGAAATAGCTGGGAGACTCGGGGCTTTCTGTTGGAATCCTTTTAAAAGGACTCCAAAGTACTTTGGAGCATTTCCAGTGGGCCTACCTCTGTCTGGAGACAGAACTGCTGTTCCGAGGGCTAAGCTGTCATAGGTTTGTGAGTTACTAAACTATATCTTACAACACACAGGAAACAATCTTTTCCTTTGTGTCCAGCAGAGAGAACCAGCGCAGGAAACAAAGAAATAAAACAAACAGGAAAAAAAAAAACGGAGGAAAAAGGGCAGCAAGGGCTGGGTATATTCACCCCATAGATTTGAAGTTGTCGGTCTTTCCTCCTTCCTCTTCTCTAGCTAGGAGAGAGAAAAAGACAGTGAAAGGCATTAGAGAGCCAGCTGAAAATCAGCTGGAGAAGTGGTTTCAGGTGCACTGGAAGCACTGGTAGTTCTGATCTGAGCTTGAATTAGGTCTGTGTTGGACAAATGCTGGTTCCGTGGCCTGTTCAGGTGCAAGTTTACTGCTGTCTCATGAGCCGACAACAAGCAGTTTGTCATGAATCAGCAGTACTTACATGTGGGGTGTTCACCTCCATGTAGCTATGTCTAGGTGGTTGATCAGCTGCAACATGGTTACCTGTAACTGGACAGAGCCACATTTTTCTTGAAGGTGCATCATGAAAGAACAGAAGCTAATAGATGCAAGACATGACATGGGAAATTCTGATTAAAGAAAGAAAAAAAAAATTACAGCGAGGATTGTTAAGCACTGGAGCAGATGCCCACATAGGACATGAAGCGTTCATCCTTGGAGGTTTTGAAAACTTGGTTGGACAAGGCCCGGAGCACAAAACTAGCGCTAACTTTGAAGCTGACCCTGCTTTAAGCAGTTGACTGGACTGGATAATGTCCAGAGGATGCCTTCCAACCTAAATTTTTTGATGATGTCTGCTTTGTGGTATTTTGCAGAGTAACCTGCCTGTGCCTCAACCAGCCTTTCCATCTCTGGGTGTAGGAACAAGGCCAGTCCAGGGTGCGTAACTGTGTGGACGAGCGAAGCTCGGATAGGTTTGTAGGGATGGAGTTTGTTCTGAGCTGGGCTGGAGGCCTTATGTTTTGTAGGTTGATTATGAACCAACCACGGTTTGGACTGGGGGAATTGGTACCCAAGTTTGGAGAGCATACAGCGTGCAGAAATGCTGCAGCAGGTATTGTGCTCTGAGCTTGGAGGATGATAATATCTGCTAAACAGGCTGGTTGTTTCATTCACTGGGGGTTTCTCTCAAGAGAAATAGTTTCCTGAGAGGTGTCTTTCCTCCTTTGCATGCTTTGTTGTTTCTTAGTAGCAAAAATGAAAGCTTTAATTAAAGAGGAGGTAGGTAGGACTGGGTATGTGTGGTTTGTCACATGGCTGGAAGCAGTTGCACTAGTTGATCTTTACCACTGTTGATTGTATCTGAGAACAAGTTTTGGGTTAGTCTGTTTTACGGGTTTTAAGACTTATGTTTCCCTGTGTTTCCTCTCTCTTTAAAGTAAATAATCCTCAGAAGTTGGACTTTTCTAATCCTCTTAAAATTTTTATTGCTCTAAGCATTTTCAAATTTATCTTTTTTTTTTTTTTTTTTTTTTTTTTGAGCCTCAAGCCAAAAATGAGGAAGGGAGGAAGAAAGAGGGGTTGGGGTTTGAACTAGTGTGTTTTTACATGGTAACTTGTTTAATGATTGTTATTTTTGAAAATGTTGGGCAGATGATATATGTAGTGTTTTCACCCTCTCCCAAGCTCACCATACGAAGAGGTGATTTGGCTGTCAGCAGGTTTAAGGGGGCAGGAGCCCTGACAGAGGGGCAATAATGGGTAAACAGAGGATTATGGAGTGTCCTAAAGAACATCTGCCATTGATAGTATAAATCTTTTAATTAAAACAATTTAACTTTCCAAGCCCTTAGTTCTCTCAGACTTGTTTCTGCTCTCTGAGATCGGGAGAGTGGGTCCCTGTTCTGAAGAGGTAGAAATTTCCAGCAGAAGGAAGAGGTGCCATCTGTGGGAGCACTAATTGTACAGGCTGGGAGAAGGTTGCCTCCTTGGTCACTTCTTTCAATATCAATTAAACTTACAAAGCAAAATTAATAACCCTAAACCAGAAGATGCCTTATTGGAGCCAAATACAGGGTTATTATTGTTTCTGATACTTTACATATACGTCTGCTAATACATCCTAGGAACATGTCTGTTCCTTTTTGGTACATGAAACATACTGTTGACTCATGTTGAGTGTACAGCACTATAGTGCTGTATGATGGCCTTTGTGGTGATGCACAGTATGCACGCAGTAACGTCAGAAATCTCTCATTCAGCCCACAATGTGCTTAAGGAGCTTGTTTTCCACTTTTGTTAGATACCAGAATCTTAAGATGTCCTGAAAGCACTTAGGGCATTCAGAGGATGTATGGTATACGAATTCACAGAGTATACTGTTCTCTGTGCTAGGAATTTGTATGTTACTAGATATATAAAGAAAAGGGCTTTCCTCTCTAATTAAACCATCCTCTTCCTCCATTATGAAAGTGGAATGCTTAAAAGAAAAGAAAGTTGATATCAGCTTGCACTTTGATTTTTTTTTTTTTTCTTCTGTGATGTATTTCAGTACTGTCTGATGTATTTCAGATGGCCTGCATTAAAAAAAGTAAGAGATTGATTGGATAACTTTAAGGTTTAACCAAGGTTAAAAGAGCTTGAATCTTTCACTAGGTACTTAATGTTCTTCATAAGTGTTATTTTCTGACATTCAAAAAATATCAAAAGGCAGTATACATTCAAACACAAACTGACATTTAAATCTGTATCCTCACTATATTACTTTTTATGTGCTATCTTACCTCTGCATACGATACTTTATATTGCAGCCCTGCCTAAAGGCCTGCTATTGGGCATTACCTACAAAAATATTTCAGGTGGTGGTCAGCGGAAAAACACTCGATACGTTCAGTGTGAACGAGGTCTTGATCTTTGCTTAATGCGGAAGCCAATGTCAAAATGCTGCTCTTCCTTTGGGCAGTGGAGCAGCTGGCCGTGGGTGGCCTGTAGAGGAGCCGAGTGGTCTTTGCTCTTGCAGTGCCTGGCTGGTGAGAACACGGATGGGGTCACGGTAGGTACCAAGACGCTCAGTGTGTCAACCTCTTGACGAGAAAGTGTGGGTCTCTCCTTCCTGCCCTCACAGCCAGCCTGCGTGTTCTCCTTGGCTGCTTTATCGATCCTAAATGGGTCAAGCTTGGCATTTACAGGTGAAGGGATTAAAAAGGGGTATAAACTAGGAGGAACTGCAGTGAGGAGGAAACAAAGATGAAGGGATGGGCTTGGCTGGGGTAATGGGTGGGTGGTACAGTTACAAGAAATACGGGGAGAGAGAGAGAGAATTACATGAGGAGAGGAAATATTGTGGTAAAAAAAGATCTGACGTAACTAATGGCCACCTTGCTCATTTGAATTGATTGCTTTTGTGTTAGAGGGTTTCATGGCAGAAAGCCACAGAAAGCATATATTTTTGGTAAATAAGTACAATGGTCATTAGAATTAGCAGTTAATATTTGACTCTAATGACACTTTTATTGGAATTTCACGATATCACTTGTGGATTCTGTATTTTAACAATTGATAACATAGCAAAACACTACTTCATATAGAAATAAAATTATGCTTGCCCTGTATATAAAGGGCTGTGAGAGTATGTGTGCACACACAGCCAAGTTACAAATTTAGGCATGGTTTATCAGCACAGTTGCTTCTTTTCTATTGCTGCTTCTTGGCAAATTCCAGTTCCCTTAAAGACAGTCTAGATGCATGAGGGGAATGGGAACCAAGAACACCATCTCTTCATTTCCTCTTGTTTGTTTTTAATGGAAACTACAAAATTAATTAATGTTTAGTTTGTGAATGATTAAGAGTGTCAGTGAGAGAAATTGACCAACGCAGCATGTCTGTTTTCCATTAAGATGAAGGCTAAAGTCGTTAGGGAGTTGTGCCAGAAGAGTGGAAGGAGCATTTGGCAATGAAATGACTGGTGTTACAACTGCTGCTCCTTGGGCAGAGTCAGATTGCTAAACTGCATTTCTCCCGTGACAGTGGTTGCTGCCCATGAATCAGTTATGGCTCAGCCTTCGTGGAAAACAACCCACTCACAGGTAACCTATTCCTGAATCGTGCAGAGTGGGAAGATGTGTGCCCCTTGGCTGGTGCTAAGGGTGGAAAGAAACGTACAGGCTCCTTGCTATCTTTTGCCACCTTTCCACTACCCTTTTGTCACTGCCTTGACTTAAATCCCATCCTCACTTAAGAGATTGTGGTCAGAAATGAGACATCTGAGAAGTTGTGGTGTGACTTATATTACAGCCAGTGAGATGCTGTTAGTTTAGTCTCCTTTGCAGGAGTAGCATTACGTAAACTAAAAATACATGGATATATGTGTTATACTTAGCAAAATTTTATATTTCAAGCTGTACTATTTGGTCTGCATCCACCTGCAAACCTGGCTTTTGCCTTGCCTCCTTACGCTCTTACACGTACAACAGTTCTAACAGCGTATCAAATCTGTGTATTTGAGACAAGTGAAATATCCCACATGCCTACTCCTGCCCATTGGTTATAATATATCTGAAGCTACAAACTGGTGACATTCTGGTGCCTTAAAGTAATAAAAACCTTGCATCATGGTTTTTGTTTTAACACTCTACTTCTGTATTCATTTTCTTCACAGAATTGACTTTGCCCAGGTTGTACTTGCTAAATAAATAATTCATTGTCTATAGTCTACAGGTAACGCCAAAAAATGCTGCTTGATTCCTTCTGGTTTAGGTTACATAAGGCAGAAAATTACATGTAAATAATGTGTTACTCTTCTGTTTGTTTTTTTTTTTCTATTGTGCATGTTTTGATAAATTAAAATGCATTATCCTTTTATGAAACTGCTCTAGGAGAACTTCCAGGCATTCATGTGACAGTTGGGCACTGCAAACTATGCAAGCTGCCTGAAGCCAGGGATCACAGAGTGACATGAATATGAAAAACTTCCAAATTCCATGCAGCGCTTCAAATTAAGAGTTCCCAGGTGTTTTTCTCCTTTGTTCTGTTGCTCTTCGAGGAGCTAGGTGCTTCAAAGAGTTTGTCTTCATGGTACCAAAGTTGACCTCTGCTTCTATTTTTTAATAGCATTTTCAGCTTTGTACAACACCTAACCTTGTTCAGTATTTTTTGAGTTCTTTGGCTTTGTGAATCTTAAAACCACTGGAGATTCCACACCTTCTGCTTTTAAGGCTTGCATTGTGCTTTTTGTATTTGGGGTGCGTATTTCAAATTCTTCTAAAACTGAGTATTATTCGAGAAGTGGCGAGATAGCTGAGTGACACAGACCTTTACAAATTCTGTATTTTGAAGTAACTTTAGCTATAAGCTTTCTTTGGAATAATCTTGCAGTTTCAAAGCAAGTTTAGGAATTCCCTCTTCACCTTTGTTTTCCATGGCAACAAACTATATGTGGTTTAAGGAAAACCATCCATCTTGTAAAATTCTGGTTCTCCTGCCTTGTATAGTTGCTTCCGCTGCTGTCATCGTTGGTTTCCTTGGCTCTAAAGAATGTTACCTGTTTATTGATTGCCACTTACAAAATGTGTATAAAATCTGTTGTAAATATTAGGAGAAAAGTACTGCTGGCTAGGTGGGAGCAGTAGTCTTTGAGGCTAGCAAATTTTGTTTGGTTGTGAGGTGTTTGTGTTGGTTTGGGTTTTTATTTATTTTAACTCTGTCTATATCCTACTAATGAGTGGAAACTTTCATGTCCCCCCTGCCACTTGCATAGGCTCTAACACCATATATTTCTGCAAGAAGTATGATGCAATAGGAGCAGATTTGTGAGCAAAACGGTTAGCACTGAGGACCCGATATCAACACTACATGTATGTGGGCTAGCCATAATCTGGTCCCATGGACTGAATGGTGACTGACTGCTGGTTTAAGTGTACTGGTTTTGTGCCTGGAGCACGCTTTAAAGCTTAGTTTCATCTGAAAGAATCAAGTTTGCTCCCTGTACTGTGTAGTGTGAGTGACACAGGACTGTGAAGAGAAACAGGATCCAGATCCAAACTAAAACATTACCACTGACACACCCTACATGTATTTCAATTTATCCTACAGAACCGTGGATCTTTCTGTGTAAAATGAAATTGCTCTTACTTTACATACTGAAAGTCTGCAGTTTGAATGGCTGTGGCAGCCACGGTGATGACCATCACATACAAACATGTTTTTTAATATAAAATTCAAACTAATGACAGCTCATTCGTGCCTCTAGCTTAACATGGCTTTAACTAAACAGACAAAATAGGACACTTCAATTGCTTGTTTGCTATAGTTAAAACTCTTTAGCTGCTAACAATGCTTGACTAATTTCCTTAGGAGTAAAAGTTTTGAAATCGTGATGGTTTTTGTTGGCTTAAAGTAAAGCTTTTCAGTCTAACATATAAGCTGCATACAATGTGGCGGCACAGAATTTCTGTATAGAACTCACTACAAAGTTGACCCTAGCAACATAACATGATTAATTGCAGAATTATAAAATACTAGAGCTAAAAGAGTAAAGAACAGAACTATTATAATAAAAGTGTACTTGGATCTGTTTTTATGCTAACCTTTGGAAACCGTTTTCTGATGGTTGCAGGTGGCACTTCGTATTTCACTATGGACCGGTTTGAAGATGTATCAGATGGTGAAGTGGATCATGCTTTCTTTGACAGTGATTTTGAGGAAGAGAAAAAGAAAGCTGAAGAAAATGGTGAATGTATAGAGAAGGAAGAGAAAAAGACAGCTGAAGAAAGCCGTGAATGTATAGAGAAGGAAGAGAAAAAGAAAGCTGAAGAAAATGGTGAATGTATAGAGAAGGAAGAGAAAAAGAAAGCTGAAGAAAATGGTGAATGTACAGAGAAGGAAGAGAAAAAGAAAGCTGAAGAAAATGGTGAATGTATAGAGAAACAAAGTATAAATGCAGGTCTTGCAGACACTGATTTGGTTTCTAACTCAAAGGACGCAAAGTGTTGTGAGAAGGCAAGTGAAGAAAAGCAGAAAGATTTTCAGAAAGATCAGCCCCTAGAAAATAGCGCAGATCATCCTGGAGATGCTGCTTCTTTTTCTGTTTCTCCAGTTGTGGAGAATGCAGGTACATCTAGAGTGACATCTGCAGCAAGTAGGGGAGCACAGGAGAATATTCCTGCTGGAATCCCCAAAATAGTTAAAGAAGGTGAAGAAGATTATTATACGGATGAAGAAGATAGCAGTGATGATGGCAAAACACAGAAGGTTAGACCAAAGTCAGCTAAGCAGTCAAACAACATGAAAAAGGCTAGCAAAAAATACACTAATATTAGCTCCTCCTCCTCTTCTTCATCCTCCTCATCCTCCTCGTCCTCATCCTCAAGCTCAGATACAGATTGTTCTGATACAGATTCCGACAGCTGTTTATCAGACTCCTCTCATTCTTCCTCAAAGAGGAATGCCTGTAGGAACGCTCTTCTGTCTCCAAAACAAAAGTTCAAGTCAGCAATGAAGTTAGCCGAAGGAAAACCAAAGCTCGGTGACTACTTGGAGGAGTCTGAAGACACCGTGACTGATGTAACACCTCTGTCAACTCCAGACATCAGTCCTATCCAGTCTTTTGAACTTGCAGCATCAAATGATAAGAAATTAAAAATAAGAAGACAGGAAAATGTGAACCAAGAATTATATGGTAATTTTGAAGAATTTAAGTGCAACGTGAAATTTATAAAACCTGTGAGGCTGGGAAATCCAATCTTATATCTCTATTTTTTTCATTAGATTCCGAGTTTGATTGCAGATATAGCCGAAAAGTCTTACATGATGCCATGGACCTGAATCAGCTTTTGAAAGGTGACCTTTAAATTTTCTTTTTACAAAGTATTACATCTGCACATTGTTGAAAACAATTAAGTTCTAATAGAAGAAAATGAAGTTTTAAAGTGTCACATGTATTTTTAAAACTGGTTTGTGATTAAGCTGTGTTGATCTAATTCTTTGAATTCTTACATCTATAAATAGTACTGATTCTGCAGTGGAAAGAAGCAGCTTGTATATGAGCATGTGTTGATATGCATATACCTAGAAGTAAGATACATAGGTGGGGTGAAACTCTAAATAAGATTTGATATATTAACAAATTGAATAATAAAACTGCATTTGCATTTTGAGAAATCAAGGTTTACTGGACTATGACACAACTTACAATCTAAATTAGAACACCACCCTTTCTGATAAAATGCTGGGTTGAAAGGCAGTCCAAAACTACATTACGTTATATAGTTTTAAATAGTGTTCATCTATTTAAGCTTCTGATATCTTTTTCATAATGAAACGGAATTATTTGAAATTCTTTTTCTGAAATAAGTGTCTGCCTTCTACAATACCATAAAGTTGAGTAAAGGTATTTTAAAGAAAGAGAAAAATAACATAATCTACTAAAACCTGAGTGGTTGCTTCTTGCCAATAGATTTAATAAATCTTAATAATGAAGTCCAAGAGAGAGAACTTTCTTTCACTGCATTCATTGCAAACCTTCATTGCATGGGGTGAGAATGCAATGAATGATTTCGTGTGTCTATTTTAAGGCCTACACAGTGCTTTTGCACTTGTTTTCGTGGCCTGGAGTTTTCAGTAGTAAAATCTATAGAATAAAAGAGGCTTGGCTCAAGAGACCTGCTGATCTCGGGTGAGGAAAGCCTCTTACAGTCTTAAGTTGGGTACCTTTCAACCCAAGTTTGCCGTAGGTCTGGCATGAATAAGACTGTGTGCGTCATCTTTCTTCAATTTGCACCTTACCAGACTGAGTAAGGGTTCAAAATGTATTGTACGCGTCATTTAACTTTCCTATGAGTAGAAACGAGGATTTGACTTGTGTGGAAATTCTTCTGATGGTCAGAAAAGCAGAGCTATCCATCAAGAAAGGTAGAGCCGATTCTCAGCTCTGACAGTCCTTGTGCTCCAGCAGCTCTTTCATACTAGAAAAGGCTCCAACCACTTGTCAGTGTTGTTAGAAGAGTTGTTGCTAGGCGATTGAAATTATGATGTCCTACATGTTTATTTGTTCCCTGATAGCAAGAAGCTATTTACTAACTGGTGATTATGGAAGGATTCATCTCATCCCTAAAACAAAATGGGTATTATAGCTCCGAGTAGGCATTCNGGGGGGGGGGGGGGGAGTTTTTTCCCCAAACTGGAAACCAATTCTAAATAACAATAATAAAGATTGAGTAATGAGAAGTGAAATTCATATAGTCTGGCAGCTAATGTTCCTGATTAACATGCATATTACTCCCAAGTGCCTCTCTAAATTGGCAAGCACAACATAGCTTAATTACTTTGGGTATTTTGAAGTTTAAATGGGGCAAGATTATTAATGGTGGAAAGTAACTAGTCTGGGGAAAGAGGAGCTAATCTTATTCTGAGTTATTGCTTCCAGGTTTTTCCGTACTTATTAAAAAAAAGAAAGTGCAAATCATTCCCCTTTGGTCTGCATTAAATGTTCATCAAAACTGCATAGGCACGAACATTGCTTCGAGTGAGAACGGTATAAGCCCAGACCTGAGTGGATGAAAGAGTATTTAAATGGTTATTGGGATGTCTCAGATTTGGTTTTAAAGTATAATAATCTTCCAGTAATCTATACTGATGAAGCATTTTGTTTAAAATTTTTATCAAGTATGCTTGTAACCTAGCTGGGCCTAAGCATTTACAGGAGTTAGGTGAGTTTAATTTCCCAAAGTCCCCAGAAACTTGCAGAATTTCAGTGTGATCTGTTACTGGCTTGTTTCTAGGGGGCGTGCAGTAATTAATTTTGTACAATTCTGTGCACTGGTAATGGGAACCTTTGGGAAGACTAGAATCTCTTGGATTAAAAAAGAATCACAAGAACAAAGAGAGGGAAGAAATCTGTTAAAAGCGCATGGTGTTCAAAGAACAAGTTGAGGACTGGGACAAGAGTCTAGATATTAAGCAGCAAGGTAGTTTGTGTATCTTAAAATAGAACACGTTTGAAGCATTTAGAAAAAAAAAGTGTCGAAGTTAACTTAAAAAGGAGTTGAAATAGTTTTTCCTCTATTACATGCCCTTGATACATGTTTGTGCTTATACTGCAAGCTATTCATTTTTGTAAGCATTTTAAAAAATCATATTTAGATTAAAAATATTATCGTGCCCTTACATCTCCTAAAGCTATGCTTGTTCTCGATAGACGCCAAATTTTAAGTTATACTATTCTGAGTAATTTGAAAACTCACAAGTAACATAATTGTAGTTGGAAATCTCATGGTCTCCATGCTGTATGTTGCGCTTTGAATACTTTTTAGGTGAGTATTGCTGTGCAACTTTATCACATGTTTTAGAAATATTCTTTAGTGACCACAACCCTGAATAAGAGATGGATAAAGATGTGTGGTAACACTTGGTTACCACATCTGAAAGTTGTCGGTTTATGTATGCTGTTACCGAAGTGAGCGTTACCAGGTACGGCGACTTGCTGTGCAGCCTCCCTTCGCCTTACGGAAAATAACTGAACTAGTTTTAGTCAAAATGGCAGAAATCTACTTGGTAACAGTAGCTGCGGGCAAAGTGATGATTATACTTGAGAACTGGAGAGAAGGAGGTTCTGCATGTCACCAAAGACAAGCAAAGCATATGAATGTAGTCCTTATATTGGCATTTTTTAGACAGAAGTTGAGTCCTGTTTCAAAGGGAAGGAAGAAGTCCAGTAAAACGTGCAGTTTTCAGAACTTGTACAGTTGTATTGGCATGGCTTTGCATGCACACTGATGTAGGAGGAGCGTGTGAAGAGTAGAGCACTCTTGAGAGCAGATGCAGCGTGAAGGCAGACAGATAAACGCAGGCAGTGAGGAAATTGTGGAGCCCAGGTATCTGTGAGCTACCATGTTAAGGTATGTGGTGCGTGCTCACGGTGTTTCAGGTGTAAGTTTGCAGTGGGAACCCCATCGCTGGGCACTGCAGGCTGCAGTGAAAGCAGGGACGGTGCAAGGTGGATCAATCTCTGTTGGGGCGCAGTTTGGAGGGGCCTGGGGTTCAGGTGGGGGGAGCAGCTCCCTGCAGCACCCTCCCTGCGAAGCAGAGCCTGCCCTGCTGGCTCCTACTAAAGCCCGGTGGCTACAGAGCCCGGAATACTACAACTGGCCTGTGTTGTGTTACTGTCTAGGTCTACCTGGACCATGTTATTCAAGTTACTGCACTTGGTGATGACTTTATCAGTCCTGCATCGTGCATAAAAATTCTCAGGTTTATCTGTGATTAAATTTTGTAGCTGGGAACTGCTGAACTGTTTTTCTTGGCAGTGTTTTTTACTTCTGTTCATGAAAATCACTGGCTGTTTGGGTGACATGCTTATGTGAAATGTATATAAATGCTGAACATATGAGGCTTGAATCCTGTCATTTTTAAAGACATAAAGTCGATGTTTAGGCGGCTTACATCATGTCATTACAATGCTAAGACTGATGTCATGTAGCTGTTGTCATTATGGTTTATAAGATCTACTGTGGCACTGTGGAGTCAGCCACACTGTGTAAGAATTTAAATATCTTATCAGTGTGGCCAAGAACATAGCTACTCACAATTTCAGTTACTCAGGGTTAGTAGGGTTTGTATTTTGCTGACCTCTCCTTGCTCTTTACCTCTCTTTTTTTTTTTCTTACCATCTGCATGGAAAAAAATATAGGTGTGGTTATAATTTTTCAGATAGAAATACAATTCTTCAGTTGCTTCATGATGTTATATAGACTTCTGTATGTAATTCTTTTGTGAGTCAATGCTGTTTCCACTTGGCTGTAAACCTTAAAAATCTTTCAGACAATTAAAATAAGTAAGAGCAATATTTAAAACCCATAATAATAAATGTCAGAGTTATCTCCTCTGCTGTACTCTCGAGTAATCTGAACACAAAAAGAGAATTAAATATGCCAATGCAAAGAAAGATATTGTCAAAAATTGGTTTTGGAAGAGCTTTCATAAGGCTTCACGTTAGAAAGCTGGGAATAAAAAAAATTAGAATTTTTTCTGATGCTGTTTTGCTTCATCCTGTGTCTTGATCCACCAGCCCATGTAATTTTAAGGAATTGAGGTTACGCGGTTAGAGATGGGTTAAGCATACGAGCGTGAACTAAGCACTTATCCACTTCCATCCCATTATGCCACAGACTTGCTCTCGGTCTTTAGGCGAGTCTCTTGGTTTCTGCAGCTCAGAATAGAGTTCTGTGCTAAAAATGCTGCGTGGCCCTTTATCTGAATTTATGTTGGGTATCAATACAGTAGTGATGGGATTGCACAAGGTATGTAGAGTGCTATAGAACTTCGCACTTTGTGTTTTATTCTCTGCAAAATGGGGTTGATACCTGCTTATTTTACACAAGTGTCTGTGAGAATTAGTCTGTAAATCCACGGTATTAGCTATTATTAACTTGAGGAGGTGGTGTCATGGGGTAAGTAGGACAGTGGGCCAGAGGCTGAAGACCTGAATTTCCATCCTTGGAGCTCTTGCTGACCTATACGCTCTCTGACAAAACCTTTTGCTTCTTCTGTGCCTTAGATGTTCCATTTCACTTGGAGGAAATCACTGTGATATAAATATCATTATTATGAAAGTAAAAGCTCTGTGTTTCTGAATAAAAGCTATTGTAGAAAACTAAAGAGCAGCTTCAACTGAACATGTAGCAATTGCTTTAATTTATTATTTCTTTTTGTCTATAATTTGTCACTCAGGAAACAGAACAAGATTTTTATAAGTGAAACTTTTTCCTCAGGGATATGTTGTCTGTGTGCTTGTTCACACTGAACTAGGATATTTGTAGAATAACTGTTAAACAGTATCTAAATGTAAAGTAGATGGTTAAATATATACATAATACCCAAACTCTACAGCCGAACTAAACATGTATAGCTTTTTCACTAAATTTTGTTTAGTTTCTGTGTTCATAGTTTGGACTAATGGTGTGTGTATGCATAGACATATTTATTGTTTTCACAGGTCTAGTAACTCATGTTGAGGTTGAGAAGAGCAATTATCAACTTATACGTGGAGTTTGAAAACAGTTTGAAAATCTTTAAGGTTGTAAAGAGATCCAGATTTCCCTACATCCATGAGAAAATGTAATTTGGGGCGGGGAGGGAAAATTCTGCACCTGTTAAGGTATCTGTTGTCTTTCTTATGACATCAAGAAGTAACTTGCAGTCCTATTTAAGCATATTTAAATAGGGAAAATTTATACTTGAAAAGCACATTCTCCCTTTCTTAAAAAACATGAGTTAAAAAATTCATGATTAAAAAATCGTGAATTTTCCAAAATCCTTTTTAAAGAGTTCTATGACATGAAATAATGGATATTCTAGAAATATTTGTTTAGAGATACTACAGTGAAGTAGTTTTAGATTGAAACTATTGGACATTGATGAAGAACTGTGATTTAATCCTTCTGTATTTTTCAGTTGTGTTACAGATGTGGGAGTAGAGCACTATAAAACAAAACACCACACAAGCTCAAAGGTGGAAGCACTGAAGCAATTTAATGTGTTTTCCTCTACTGGGATTGCAACAGATACGCTGAAACATGCATGACTTTAATTTTAGCCTTAATGGCATTAGGACAGCTCTATCATCCTGTCCTAATGCATTTGACTTGCTAATTATCATCTGTATTTTATATAAGGTTTTCTCACTCTGCAAGGTCATTTCAGCGCTTACAAATTGGAAGCAGTAAACAGCTTGTTTATTGCTCAAAAGAAAGTCAGGTGTCTCTCCATGGAAACCAGCTTTCATGGAAATCCTGTGAATACCAGAGAATTTTCTTTTCCTGCTTACCAGTAAATGAGAAGCAGAACTGCACACTGTGCAAGTCTTTATGCAAATGGTGCTGCTCATTTATCGCCCTCCCCCCAGTTACTGATTTATGACAGTGAAGTGGTAAGTAGGATTTAGTTGAATTACTTATTACCCACAGATAGAGTATGAAGCTACAGGTAACTCATACTTAATTGTTCCAAGGCTTACAAACCCGTTAGAAGCTTAAATCATAACCTTAAAACTGTAGTGTTGGCTCCTGTTGTCATTGGCCACTGCAAAAGTAATCAGATAAACCATTCAAACACTTATGCTTTGTGATTAAAGAGTGTAGGTGCCTTGTTGAATAAATTGTTGAAATAACTTTGACGCTCAAATATTGGAGTTATATAACAGGAACTGTACCCGAAATATTTAGTAGCATTTAGAATGAATGTGTTTACCTCTCACATGGCATCTTGATTATTAATTGTTTTTGTTTACTGATGGTGAATTGCCCCTGATTTTGTAGGACAGGCAGACCTGCAGATCCTTTTGCTCACTGCTTTGTTAGATTGCTATTGCGGTTTATTCGGGCATCATTTAAGAAGCAGTGATTTCATGCATGTCCCCTGCCTTCTGCTTGTTTTGTCAGGAGCAAGCACTTACCCTGTGATCCTCTTTCAGTAAGTGACATGGTATGCATCCTGTTGCTTGCCTGTCTTCTACTAAACTTTAAACTCTCCTGTCACGCAGTTCCGTAGGAGATCAATGTTGCATTTGCTGTGATTTAGAGAAGGTTATCCACGCATAGGCTTCGGTCAGTTATGGCTTGTTTTGAATGGGTGTTTGCAGCTTAAATTCTTCCTTAGCATAGATCTTAACTAAGTAAAACACAACTCTAATTTTTTAACTTATCAGCTTGAAGAGCAACAAACCAACTATTCGTAACGCGTTGTCTGATTCAATGTCTTGGTGTATTGTAGCACTGTTGCTGCAAAGAGCTACTTGTGAAATTTCAAATGTGGTTCTTTCTTAGATCATGCAGAAGGCTAACTATAAAAAGATCAATTGAGGAACTGAAGAAACCAGTGAGGAACTAGAGAGTCTTAGATTGATCTTTTCACCCCTTCCCCTTGAAGAAAACTTGCTGCTGCGCATGTTGTATTGGGTCTGAACTTTTGTGCAAAATTTCTGTAATTCAACAACAAATCAAGATATTAGTTACTCGGTTTTGGCAATTTCTTGCTCAGGCTTCACGGAGTAACTTCACAGCAGGACCTTCATGGTGATCTTAACAATTCTTTTGCTTTATTGATGTGTTTCTTTTGAGTTGTGATAAATTGGGTATTACCACTGTTAGCGAGCCCTTAAACTCAAGAGTTGTCAGAAAGCTGTTGGCAGTAGTAAAGTCGGTTTCTACACTAAGTATAAATAATAAATAACAAATAGTAATGAGGCTAAGAATAAGCAGCATACCAAAGAAAGCGGGCTGGAGTCTCTTTTCTGCCTGCCACAAGGGGGAAAGGCTATCTTTGCGGTGGGGTGGATGAGGCACTGTAGAAGGAAAATGTACTGAGAGGAAAAAGACTTATGAGAGGCTAAGAAAAGGAGGAAGAGAGAGATGAATGAAAAAAGAAAAGTCTATGTGTTGGGGGGATGGCGTTGAAGCAGCTGAAAGGTGAGAGTAAGGTTAGTAAATTTTTGTCATGCTTTACTCACTCAAAAGATAATTATCTTGATGCTTATTTATCACAAAGCATTTTTAATCTGTTTGCNCTAATCATCTTAGTAGCCCTAAGAGTAAGCTTAGCATCGTAAGAGTGTACACTCTCCACCCCACCCAAGTATAGCCAGCAACCTTATAGAGAATTAGAACAATGAGGTACCAGTATGACATGGTACCAGACATGAAACCTGTCTTTCTAATTAAAAATGTCCTCACTCAAAATGCTGTTCCTTTAAATGTAATTTGACTAGTTCACACCTTTCACAGAAAGAAAAGCACTGTTTGGAATTTGCACTGACAGTTACTCAGAAGCTGAAATGTCTCTCCTAAGAGACTGCATCACCAGTAGCATTGGTGCCACAAAGCTGGGTCAAGACTTCAGCTGCTCTTTGCTGCAACGTGGTTTCCACTCTTGCACACAACGTGCAGCCTTGTTTAACCTGTGAGATGCTATGGATGTAAGGCAAAAGATGTAAGGCAAAAGATGAAATTGTCTTTCATAGCTTCGTAATAATAGAATTATCAATTATGTCACGTGATATAGAAATATCTTCTTCAGGTGGTTGTTCAAATTACCTTTTTCCAGCTGTGTTCTGCAGTGCTGGTTTTGCATGTTCCCATAAGGACGTATTTAATTATTTTTTTACTGAGAAGTATACCACACCTTGATGTTACCATGTGAATTGTGTGGCTCTAGTTATTTTCTGTGCATTTCTCTTTGTCCCTTGTAGGTGCATCCAGGTGAGTCTCATCCCAGGTTTGTCTCCTCAAATGGTGTTGATGGCTGTACTAGTTTTCCCTTGAGAATAACTTACTAAATTGTAAAGATGCTTTTCAAGGCATTTATGCTTTATTAACCTGTTTGTTGGTGTACTTGGTCTGCACTAGTTTGCATTGTGTCTTGATTTTGAGGCAATTTTCATCTTCTCTTGACAAATTACAGCAATACTTGCTAATGTGGACAACCCCACAGTTAGAGCTGCCCAGGGGCAGTTCTTGCCTACATTGGCTACCATACTGGTGGTGGAAGCTTACTAATTTCCAGAGGGATTTTGAAATTCATGAGCTGTTTGGATTTTGAGTTCTGGGTACTGTTCCTAAATTTCTCACAGAGAGGAGCAATATTTGCTTGCATCAATTCTGGAATAAACTCCGTTGAGATACTGCAAGAAAGATTTCATTTCGTTTTGAAGTAAGAACACACTCATCATTCTTTGAGGTTTTTAAGCTATCACAGGCTGCCTTAGACATTCCTTGACAAAAAAAAAAAAACGCTGATGTGAAGTGTTTGCTGAGGAAATATTGCTGCGTGCCAGGTTTTTTTTTCTTTCTGCTTTTATCAAAGCTTCTGCTTTGGATGCCTGTTTTGCTTGTGTGTGGCTTTTAGGGGTAAGAGTGAGGTATCTTCTGGAGACACTGTGATGTTGGAAGAACGTGGGGAATGGCTTCAGTAAGGCTTCCTTGTCCATGTCTCAGCGCCAAAAATCTGTTTGATCTAACCTGTACCATAGATAATGCAATGGTTTGATGGGGTAAGACCGTGACAGGAAAGCTCTTAAAACAGTTGCCAGAAGATCTGCGGAGCTGGAGAAAGCAAAGGCTAAGAAATAGGTCAGCAGCAAAGCTCCAGTGGAATGATAATAAACATAGCTGGCTCTGGCTGAGAGTGAAGTTTTCAAGTTATTATCTTGTCTTGCAATTATGCAAGTCTTATCTTGCTGTGAGCATTCTTTGTTCTTTTTTTCTTGAAACCTCATATCCTGGTTTAATTTGTGGGGTTTTCTCCTGTTTCAAATTGCCAGGCTCCAGCAATTTTTTTGCTGTTCTATATGTTCACTCATTTCTCTCCATCCATTACATTTCATTTTCATCTTTCCTGCACCAACATGATGTAGGATCACTTCAGGAGCAAAGGATCAACAAAATCACTTCAGGAAATGCATTTTGAGTCTGAGTCATGCTTCCCCAGTGCCAATTTTCTGTCTGAAACATCATTTCTGTTCTGCCTCTCAGCCAAGACAGATATTTTGGAGAAAAGTTTAAATCTCTTTCCTTGTGCAAACATCTGAATACTAATTTATGTTTAATTTTTGGTTCCACAAGTTATTTCTAGTCGTGGCTTCCTGAAGCTGTGTTTTCTATTGCTTGGAAAATTTCTTGGATGCTTATATTGATGCCACAAATGATACCACTGCGATGATGATTATTTTCAATGTTGCTTTAGTGCTGTATAACAGTAGCCCTATTAGCATGTGTATATATATAATTTCCTATGCTGATTGTTGGACCATAGTAACTACAGTAAAAATGCTTGAGGATGGAAGTCTGAGTGTATTGTTTCACTGTAGAAGTTGGGCAAGGATACTAGTCATGGTAGAGATCAGGGGTGGCATCAAAGTGGGCATCAGGATTACCGACCATGCAGAAGAAATGACATCAGTGCACGTAAGCTGGCTTATATTCTGACTTCTGAGTGACAGAGATACCCTACACAAATGCTTACAGAGCATCTGTGTGTGTATTGCTGATTCTTTTGTTTGCTCAGTTGTTCACTGCATCTGTTCAGTTCCTCTGGGTTGCTGGTCATGGGGAGGAGGGGGATTCGTCGTGAGAAGGAAGCAGGTGGCTTTTAACTAAGGCCAAAATTAGACTCGATTTTCGTGGTGAAACGTGTAAAATCAATGTACTGAGGACAACTGAGCATCCCTGAAAAAATCTGAAAAGTGTGGATCTGTAATTCAGATGGGGGGGAGGTGAAATGTACTTTGTTTTTTCAGGTCTGTAAATAAATCCTAATAATAGAATGCAAGATTTGTATTTGGTTTGTTTTTCTAATCTAAGTATTTTACTTTTTGCCATTTTAAAGCTTTCCTACAGTTGGAGAAAAAAGAACAAAAGCTAACCATCGATCAGCCATCTAAAGCAACAAGGAAAAACTATTCTTTCACAAATGAAGAAGTAAGACAGATTGATCGGGAAAACCAAAGGTTGCTAAAAGAACTGTCCAGGCAGTCTGCAAAGCCAAGAAGAAGTACCACACTGAAGAAGTCAGCTGTACCGCCTCCTAAATTGTACCACAGTGCCCTCAACAGGCAAAAGGAGCAGCAAAGAATTGAGAGAGAAAACCTGGTAAGTTTTGAGAATTGGTTTGAATCGGTAAATGAGAAGGACTATTTGTTAGATGAACTGCTGCTAAAAACTGATAAGGCAGCACTTGGAGCCTTACTGCAGTGTGTCTGCAATGAATTTCCTTTACTATGCTGTTTGAATAATTGTTTATATGGATTTGGGAGGGGGGTGATGCTTTTCTCAGATGAAAATAGATTTTGGTTTATATGAGCTTGCTTTACTTCGATATCATTCAATTTAAGAGGAACAACCATTATTGTTAGCACACTCATAACTCTGGAGAGCAGTCTGACTCCGTTCCTCCTGCTTCATGCATCACGATTACTAGTCTCTCAAGAGCGGCCTTGCAAAATGTAAAGTAATCAATATGGTAGCATCAAACCTGTTGTATTTGAAACACAGAGGATACAATGTGAATGTCAGGTTTGGGTTTTGACTCATGTTATAGCTATCCATCTCTTTCAACATTTGCAGCACTCTGCTTGTCAGAGTCTTTGAATGTAATGGCAATCACGACAACTTACTTTAGTGGAAAACAGAAATTCAGACTCGTTTATAAGGATATTGGCAAAGTTGTCAAATAACAAAAATAATACTGGTTTGAACAAGATACTTTTAGTGAATGAATTGTAATGCATATAATGACATTTATGTATCTCCTAGTTGTTCTCTGGTGTGTTTGAAAAGGAGATAAAATATAGTTAAAGTATTTGGAAAATTTATTGTGGAAGTAATTTATGCACTTTTTTTCTTCTGTGTAAGGGTCGGTTGCAATTTCCTTTCATATAGATAGACAGAGATACAGATTCAAAATGAAGACAGTCTAATTGACCTGTTCAGGAAATTCCATTAAGTTTTAGTTCTTCCAGCTTTCAAACATCTAGATAGTTTTCTGCTTTGAAAAGTTTTAACATTCTCCCCAGCTCCACTAGGCTACGGTTGGCCAAAAGAATATTATGCTTCACAACTGAAAGAATTGGGCATAAATACTTGTTATAGATGTCTGATACTTCTCATTGTCTGGGGAAGAAATGTCTTTAGGCTTCAGTGTTTTTAGGTTGGTAGGAGAACTTTTATCGTATGTTGGGGGGTGAAGTGGTTGTTTTTAGTTTATTTAAAACGTTGAAAGCAGGACTTGTTCTTCCACGTGAACCTTGATAAATAAGAGTATATTCTTAGGCTGTGGAGAGGAAGTGCTGTGTCCCATACACTCTAATAGTAATATGCTATACTACATAACAATAGATGATTACTGTACTTTAATGTGTGTGATACTTTACAATACGCTTCTGTTTACTCAAAGTCATGCACCTTTCCTTGTATGATGTATTGCAATGTTTTGTCCTTTGCAACTTTTGGATCAAAAATTCAGCAAACCTAAAAACACATAGTCATTTCACATGTTGCTGGTTTAATACCTGGTAGAGATTAATGGTGGTTGCTTATAGTCCGAGAAATAATATCCTTCATTTATTTATTCACTTAGACTTTAGTTGTTGTCTTCAGCAACATGCGTGGACATGTTTGACATCAGATTCATCCCTTAGAATTTATGTGAGGACATCATGCTATTTTAGACTATAAAAACATTTGGCTTTTTCTTTTCTCCAAACTCAGGATGATCTATTCCGCTCTTATTTTTGAAATAGTGATTCATCAATACAGCTCTTAAGTTTTGTTTAACATTGCTATCCTTTTTCAGCAATTCTGTTTACTTTTTTATTCTGTTTGAAGTGTATGTGCACCTAAAGCATCACACTTGTAACACATTGATTTTTCTAGCGATACCTTTTGGGCTTGCAAGTTTGACATGCTTTTCTCAGAGACTGTAAGTGAAAGAGCTGCCCTGCCCTGCCCACTGATGTGGGTTTTTTTGCTTTGTATAGCTAAAAGTTTGTGCTTTATGATCTTGTAGTTTTCTTCTGGTCAGCAGCTTTCTTCACCTTTGTAGACTGAAGAGCTGTAATTCCATGGAACTTCCTTATCAATCTTTCTTCTGTTACTTGACGGGATTTTATTTTTTTTATACAAGGCCTGAGGTGCTGCATACAGGATATGCTGCTTGATACACCTTTGTGAAATGTTTGTTGGAGAAGGCTGCAGGCTTTTGTAAATATTTCAAGAATAGAAATATACAACAGTAGTCTGTGCAGGGGGTTAAAGAGTTTTGATGAAGAGATTTGGGTTTTTTCTGCTGTTGGATTACAGCTTTTATAATTTCTTATATTGAGGTTAACACTTTGTCTAGGGAAAACTTTCACTTATTCAACTGGAACGTTCTTGGAGTAGTGCCTATATTTACTGTTATCAAAAAGACAGCTTGATTTGTGGTGCAGGCATTTGGCATCAGAGGTGATGCAGGGGGAAGTAGTTCAAACATTAGGAAATTAGAGAGGAATCTGAGTGGTTTGGTGCTCTCTAGCTTTGTGAAAGAGTGCAAGGAGGTATGGGGTATAGATGTTGCTTCCAGAGACCCTACTAGAAAGAGCTATGATGGAAGAAAAAGGTACATTGCTCTGAAGAACTGCGGTTATAAGGTAGTGATTAGCAATTTATGGAAAAAGCACAATCAGCAAATAGATCAGGGTTAAAATTACTGTCAGAATGTTGTGTTTGCTGCCTTTGACTGTGTTTCTGTAAGTGGAGCCTGCTTTGGATTGCTTATTGGAGCTAGCAAGACCAGAGCGCGCCTCTTGCCGATAGAGGATGCTGCTGACTCAGAAAACATTCTACTCTTGTGTTTGAAGGTACTCTCAACCCTGTCCCCTCTCTGGTGGAAAGGGCCGTAAGTGTGACTGATGCCTTACTTTTTGTTCCTGTGTTTCCCGTGACATATTGACCATTACATCTGCCAGTATAAATAAGATACTCAACTTCACAGACTGGACACCACACACCACTTTAAACTTCTAAGGGTTTATTGTGTGATGCAAAAATCTATACTGGTAATATACAGGTAAGTATTTTGGGGACCTTGAAATACAGTATTGCAGCCACCACACCATTCTTCAGTTACTTCATCTAAACTTAGAGGTAAATTCGTATCTCTGTGTTAGTTTTTTGTTGGGGTTTTTTCACCATTTTTATTAATTCTGACAAGGAGTTAGGTGCTAGATGACCTTAGTGGTCTTAGCTGCTGTGTTCAACCAAGTTCCTAGGGAAAAAGTGACCTTTTGAGATCACACTGGAAGTTCACTGGATGATCTCAGCAGGTCTGGGACAGCAGTTCTCAAACCTTAGACCGGGGGGGTGAGGGTGGTCTCCTTGTCTGTGGATATTTGGTGTATGGGACACATCCCTGTGCATCCTTCCTACCTTGCTGCACATAACGCTCCATGTTGTTCATTTCCCCACCCCATACTCCCCCAAAATGTACCCTAAGCCCCGACAGATCCAACTCTCATCCCAGTTCCAGTGTAGTCACCCTCCCACACAAATAAAATAAATCACTTGCTGAGTTTCTCTGCGAGGGCCTGTGCTTCTCTTTTTCACCTACTTGGTGGCCTCTATCAGCACAAAGATGTAGAAGATGTAGCTGTTCAGTTTAAAAGACTTTTCTGTAGATTAAGGAACTGTAAGACTTTTTTGACATTTAGAGTTTGTCAGGTTAGAGGTAATTATGCAGCTGGCAGTTGAAGAAAATGATGAATACTTGTACTGACGAGAACAGAAAGCTGTCCTTGAGTGCACTGTTATCTGCTTCCCCCTCCCCCACATGGACTCTGCAAAGGGACAGTGTGGTCACTAACATCAGTGACATTAGAGGAGGCATAATATAAATAAATTTGAACAGCTGTCAAGACACACTAGTCAGCTGGTTAGGATTCAAAAGAGGTGAAACTGAAGCCTTCATGCATTTAAAAAGCAAAGTGAACCAAAAAAAAGTCACGTTTTTTTACTGTCTCTCTGAACTCAATTTAGAAGTGCTACATTTTCAGTGTGTTTTTTCTTTCTTTTTCAACATAGACACCAAAAAGCACGTACTGATTATTATTGTTCTCCTTTTTCTGATAGAGAGCATTAGAATTAGCTTTAGTGCTCCCCTGATACGCTCAAAGTTGAATTAGCAGCATTTATCTTGGTCCATTGCATAGCAGTGATCTTCTGGTACAGTGTCAGGTTCCTTTTTTCTCCAGTTGTTAGCAATCTGACATTTCCTTCTGTCACTGACAATATGTGTTTTAGTGTCCTTATAGACGCTAATCTATGTCCAGATGCCTAAAGTTATAAAGGATTATCCTATTCCTAGATGGCAATCATGCAGGAACACCTTCTATGACTTTTTTCCTTTTTTAAAAAAATATTCTTATTCTACTTCCACTGTATAACTTGGTGTTATAATAAAGTAAAAGAAGATGGGGGAAATAAAAGCCTTGGGAGGCTTCTGCCATGCTGGGAGGTCATCAATGATACGATATAATGTGTGTGTTGAGCCTGAATCAAGAGCTCTGATGAGCTACGATGCAATTTAGAGCAACTAATGACATTCTTGCCATTAGTATTTGTTACTCTCTTTTATTTTTTTTTTATTCCTTAAATATAATTGGGCATTTAATTGGTTCTGAACACCTGGATTATGTTATGTGATCTCATTCTTTGGTCATTAAGATCAATGACAAAACTTCTGTTTACTTTAGGGGTGCAGGATTAAGGCTCCCAGAGATTTAGCACTTCAAAAGAGCAAGGAAGGTGCGAGTGTTCTTCATTCCATTTCTCAAAAGAAGGACGTAATGAAAGAATTAGTAGATTTAAATGTATAATCAAAAACGAATATTTGTTCAAGGTACTTGAGCCATTGTACGAGATAGGTCCTTGGTTAAGGACCTCAAGATTGTAGGGTTGGTAATAAAAACATAAGAATAAGATTAGTTCCGGGTTACAGATCTAGGAAGTCAGGGCTGACATTTTGATGTGTCAGCGAGTTCGTTTCTGTATGGAGCGGGCTGTTCTCCAAACTGCAAAATTCACAACCGCAAATAGCGTGTAAGTTACCGTGCCCTTGGTACAATTCGCAGCAGAGGGCATGGGAACCACAGGAGCTGTTCTCTCCTTCTCCAGAAGAGCTTTTCTTAGAACACTTCTGCACCACAGAATCTGTATCTGCTTTTTCCATAGCTCAGGGCTGTATCAAGTCCAGTGTTAACCTGCTCAAAAGAGTAATGTTTTAGCACTGAGAGAGGGGAGAGTTTTATTGGGGTGTTTTCTCTGCTTTAGTAATGGGGACTAGATACTTGTAAAAATACAGGCATAAAAACAAAGGCAGAGAATTGTATTTTAACTAGGATAAAGCAGGTGTATATAAATAGTGCGTGTTCCAAATCAAGCCTGAAATTACTGCAGTATTAAGGTATGCAAATTCTATGAGGCTGTTACAGTTGGGGTGCAGACTTGAAACATGCTTGAGACTCAGACAAAAGTCCCTTCTGTAATTTACCTGATCCATTTGTGGTTAAACTGGCTGTATTGAGAGCTTCTGTTTTTACTGTTGAAGATAAATAAGTGATCTCTGCAAGTCTACATGCATGTAGTTGTGTCAGGAGAAGCGGATGAAGTTGTGAGTAAAATGTTGGATGTAACATTTAGAGACAAGTCTACCGTTTCATGTTCTGCAGCTGGCTTTAGTGAAGAGCTATTTCTAGCTGAAGTCCTTCCTTTGACTTTTGCTTACTTTGGTATTTCCACTTGACCATGAACTGACTGGCACTTGATGCAAGCACTTGTGACATATTCTGTCTGAGCCAAAATCACTTGTCCTTTCTCCCTTGTGCACTCTGTGCGGGTTTCCAGTGCCCATGCACGAACTACCCAGAGTTTGTAAATTCCTATTACAGCTAGACAATGACAGCTGGCATCCTGTGAATATTACAGGATTTCCGAAGTCACTTTCTGTACCTTTTTAAATTCTTCTTCATAAATGAATAAAGCAGTACCTGATTGGGAGCGGGAAAGAATGATTGTTTCATACAAAGTGCATTTTAATGGCTATACAGACAGATTCTTGACTTCTGTAAGTTGCAAGTATGTCTGTAAGATACATATAAGTATGCATCTAGACAATACATCCTAATTAACAGAGGTATTTTTAGTATTTTGGAGGCTTGTGTAATCACAGTTAGCATTGTCTCTCGTTAATAGGATGCCTGTCATAACTCTGACCAGGAATGGTTTTGTCATGGCCAAATGTATGTAGGCCATCAAATGAGTTGAAATTAGTTAGCAGAGGGAAGGTATAGATCTACGCAAGGCAAGCACTGGAGGCAGAATATATTAAAAATGTGCAGTTGTTGATTGGAAATTGTACGTAGCTGGGTACTTCCAAATTTGTCCTGCCATCAGGTTCTTTTTTTAGGTTATGGAAATGTCTTAATCCTTTTTCAAGTAGTAGTTATGCAGAATAGGAAACTGTCCATCTTGTACAACTACCATGTAAGTAGCTGTCCCCATTCAGTGCTTGCTGCATGATTGCCAGGGTTAATTTCAACGAGGGGAAATGCAGTCTATAAAAATGGTTTCAAACAGAATCTCTTAAAACTACATTATGGATAAAACAAGTAGTGTCTGGTGGATGTTTGTGCTTTCCTTTTGACATTACTTCCACAGAATTGAGGTCAGTAATTCTCTCTGGGGATCCTATAGGGTAGTATAAAATTATCAAAGTAAGTTTGCAAAGATTAAAAAAAAAAAAAGCAGCTTCTCTTCCTTCCAGAAAATTAGAAGAGAGGAGTAACCAAAGGTAGGATTAGAAGAGCACAGCCCATTTTCTCACCACCTTTTCTATCGCCAGACAGATGTGTTGTTTCAAGTTGTCATAAAGTACAGAGAACTGTGGGGTGCAGTGATGTACTCAGCATGGAACTGATGACATGTAAGGAGTACTTATATTTGTGTCATCTTCTAACGCTGAGAAAAGAATTGCATGTGAGCAGAACAGCCTGTGCTGGTCACCAGTGGAGGAGTTTGTGTTGTACAACACTAAAAATTTGGGTGACTTTTTGCAGTTCAAATAAAAATCAGTTTCTATATATTTGTTTTGTAGCTCCGTGTTCATCCTTTCTTTTTCTTGATGATATTTTTTTTTGACATTAAGGCTTTCCTGAAAAGATTGGAAGCAGTGAAGCCAACACCTGGTATGCGGCGTTCTGAACAACTGATGGACTATCAGCGCCAGATGAGTTATTTGAATTCTTCACCATCTGTAAGAAGAGGAAGATCTGCTTTCAGCCAGCTTAGTCCTTCCAGTACGTACTTTGAAGTTGCAGATTCTTGCATTTCTTTGCATGCGTTTATCTTTTGATAATTCAGAATTGTGAAGCACTTAACAGCTAAGAATAGCAAATAAGTTTCATTCTCTGTCTTCCTTAGATTGATCACTTATCACACAGAAATCATTAAAGTGATTTTTTTTCATCTTAACCAGAAGTATGATGACTACATGAATTGTTTACTTACCATCCTAAATTTCTAATAAATTATCTTGTCAATCATCTTTTCAAGAAGGTCAAAAAAATCACTGTTGTAAAGAAATATTTCTCATTTTGCCAGAACCCTTTATTGAAAGGAGAAGAGAAGGGAAGGGAAAATAAAACCCCACAACACAAAAACCCCAAAGAACTGTCAAATTCTCATTCAGAAAATGTAAATCTATTGATAGTAGCCTTGTTTATCTTGGAAATTACATGTGCAGTATTTGGAAGTGGAACATATGTCCCCATAGATCCGTAATGGTGGGTTAAAGAACCACAGCACTATGGCATAGGCTTGAATTCTTCGTCCTGACCATTTACAAACAACTCGTAACATTTTGGGTCTGTATTCAACTTCCTGTGATTTGGTGTTTTTTCTGGGAACTACGGTAGTGAGTGGTGCAGTACTAATACAGCATGAAGTTTTCTGTTGTACCGAGCATAAGGATTCTCGCTCTTTTTTTGTCTGTTGTGTTTTAACAGGAGGCACTTCAAGAGCATCCACTGTACCAAGCACAGTGAGTCAGAGGAACGAAAAACCTGTGTCTGATTCAGCCGGCGGGGCATTACAGAGACCTAAACCCACTAACGTTCGTGCTGCTTGGTTATAAGTGTGTTCTTTGCCTCGCGTTCTGAGGTGATCCTCAGACTTCTATTTTTAGTGCTTTTGTAAATTCTATGTGCAAAAACTATCTTATTCATTGTTAGGTGATTAAGGTGCATTGCATATGATATAATTGCTTACAAAATGGTTTTAAGGGAACACTTTTACTTCAGTCAGTGTTTTCCATGATAGGAAGGAAGAAAGAGAAGGAAGTATTTAAACGGACAAGTTGAATAGAAATTGCTAATTATTATTTTATTCTCAAACCGTAAGTGGAATTTGTATACATAACGCGGAAGGACAGAATTGCTGCACTATAGGCACAAGATGTAAAGAAGATCTTTAAAACAAAAATATTTAAAAAGATGGTATTAAACTCAAAAGCATATGCTTAATTCCGAGATCGTCCTTGTTTTTCACCCTGGCTTTAGGAAAGCCTTCTGAACTTGGTGGGTCATGTTCTTATGACTGAAAGAATCTTCTCTTTACAGCAGCATGAAAGAGTGAAAAGCAGTTTGCGTATTCCTGCATGGGTGGGTAGAATACCGAGGCTGCAGAAGGTGTTATTCTGCCACTCCTGAGCTCCAGGTGTTGAACACTTGTTTTGTACTCAAGGCCGCATCTCTTCTAGATTTAAAAGCGTTTTGGAAGTTGTTTTGGGACCTTTGTGTAGGAAAGAAGAATCTCATGCTATTTGAACAAGAGTAAAGGCTGAAGTGAACAACAGTTTCAGATTCACTCTAAACCAGAGTAAGTTTTAGTTACTTCTTGAGCTGGAGAATATTAAGCAAGGGGAATATTTTATGGCCCTGCTTTTGCAGATCCTTGCCCTTCTTGGTGGGGAGAGATAAACTTGAGCTGCAGGGAACTTTAACACCTGATTTTGAGAGCAACTACTAACCAGGATTGAAAAAAGGAAAAAAAAGACAGAGAACAGAAAATCTTGTTTTGCCGCTTAACCTGGTTTATAATGTCGTGTTCATACCAGGTATTTGTAGTAATGGGAGAAAAGCTTCAGTAGCAACATCCATTTACAAGGGGAGCAAAATTTAATGGAATTGGTGATTGCAAATAGGTGGTATGGTTTATTTCTATACATAAAGGCAAACTTTCAGTGAGCTTTTTTTGTAGGACTGTAGTCTTATAAAGAGCATAAATTGTGATGCCACTACCCATGGATATTGCAGGAACCCTGCTTGCTTCCCCAGCCTCTTCCCAGGAGAGAGACAGGAAATCTCTTTGTATTATGCAGGACGAAAATAACAAAACCAAAAAAAGCTGCATTCAGTTCTGCTGATCTTAGCCCTAGGAAAAGGAAAGTTTATTATTCTTTGCTCGTGCTTGCATGAGGGCTTAGGCTTTCAGGTATTCTGCATTGTAACAAACTTTTTACTTGGTCCTGTGTGGCAGTTTGGCAGAGCTTCTGCACCTGGCGACCTGCGGATCAAACTTAGCTGTTTGACAATGTTTGAACTTTTAACTTTAAGCAGCAGCATTGTGGCAAACAGATTTGTACTGCAAATATTATTCATTGATAGGGACCGTGAGGAATTTTTTGCATAGTGCTGCTGTATTTATTTGTACTATTGTGCTAATTAAAATTATTCACTATTTAAAGATTTTTGTCCTTGAATGTGAATATCAGGGTCACAGTTTAAATACTTTTGAATGTTCATATATTATTTTTTTTTTTCTGTGAAGGAGTTCACAAAATGGATTACTTCTAATCGCTTCATCTTATTTTATTAAACTTTGTTATGAAAGAATGTCAATTTTGTATGTCATTTTTGTAAATCATAAGAATTAAAATATTTAACGTGAATTGTTTGTCATTGCAGTGGCTTCTTTGAGAATATTATAAACTGGTATAAAGTGCAAAGGAGGTCATGGGAGAAGTGTTTTGTACTATGTGTAGTGGAGGAAAATGAACAGAATTAGTTTATTCATTGATATACTTTACCTGTTTAGTGACTCTGGTGTGGGTTTTTTTTAAAATAAGCCATATTGACAGGTCTTCATTAAGTTAGATAATCTCATCAAGATGTTTATAGCAAAAAATCATGTCTCTAATAGGCTTGTATTCTGTATTTTTTGCAAGCTGCCACTTTATGGTGTTTTTCTCTTTTTTTCCTCCCCCCGAATATGTCTTTGAAAGAAAAGTGCAAGCTGCTTTGCCTCCTCCTTAAAGTGAACTGCCACGCTGGTTTGACGCACGGTTTCAGGTAGGAGCCAATCTCCCTGCTGAAGTGACAGGATTGCCAGTTTGGCTGACAGCACTGGCATTATGGATCTCACCACCATGAGAGATGGGCTCTGGTGCCTCTGTCACGTTTTTGCTCTGGAAGCATCTCTGCCTCACTGTGGGCTCCGTTTCTTCCAGGGTAGGGTTCTGCTGTGTGGTCTTTATACGATACTGAAGGGCTTAAAGACGGCCCCAGTTCAGATCGTTGACTGCATGAGAAGAACAGGGGGTGATGATACATCCCTGTCCGGACGGGTGACACGTGAGGGGCACTTACCCAAGGAGACCATTCAATCCTTTAGAACTCAGTTTTAATCCCAGCGAACCTAAACTGCTCGAGCTAATTTGGAATAGTGACACAGGGCTGTTCCTCCTATGGAATGTATCGGCCTTCCCCTGTGCCAGAGCTGTCTTCTATCAGATTGCTTGCAGTCTTTATTGAAGATCCCGAGGCATCCTGCCGCTCAGATGAGGGTTTGTCTGATTGCCCTAAATCAAATGGCTGTCTGGATTTACTCGTTTGCCATGATGTATGTAGACTTTACATCGGACTGTATTTTCCTGATTGTCATCTAATGAGTTTCAGGGTAAACCCCTGTTAGAACCCTGACACGCTGTTCTAACAGATCACCAATAATGTTTTTATCCCACTGCTTTTCCTTGTTCTTCATGGTCAATAGACAAAACTAACTTCCTGCCTTCCCAGCCTGGGCAGCTCATGGAGTCATCTGGCGGATGAGAGCTTGTGGCTTTCCCTGGAGCAGTCAGTGTGATGGAGATGACGGCAGCGGCTTACATCAAGCCTTCTGGCTGTGCAGTCATGACCCTCGTATGCAGGCGATGATGAATACACAGCGATAAATCCACAAGACAAATGGTGAGGCAGAAGAAAAGGTACCCAAGTGGTGTATCTTACAAACCCGGTACACTGAGTACATCTTTGTGGTGTTTAACTGCTCAAAAGCTTGAGCAAAACAGTGGATGAACCATGTCATTGTCACCTGATGAATGAGGAAATACAAAGCTGCATGTGGAACCATCTTCCAGGACTGAGATTACGTTGAGCTCATCCTGTTTCAGATACTGGGAGGGATTGCTAATGCTTGCGATACAAACCGGATTTGTCTTTGGGATGCATGGTTCTGATACCTCAGTCAAGAAAGCTGCAAAGTGTTTCTTGATAACTCTCCTCTTGGCCAAGATGAGACAGTTGTCAACATTGATCCTTGTAGCTGTCACTTGTGGTTTCAGGACCACCCGTGTTACTACAGAGTCCTACAATGCTGTTCTCTGTGATTTTTGTTCTGGGTTCTGATCGTGTGCAAAAATCATAATTCTCTCCACTGTATTGTATGTTTTCAGAGCTTGGAACAAAAATAACAGGTCTGTGTTCTCTCCACACAGGGGCTCTTGGGACTAGAACATGCTGTTGAGAGATTTCTCTGGTTTAAAGTGAGCGGACATCACAGGGGGAACACAGGTGGCTGAGATTTGCCTCCTGGGGCATGATGCTTCTTTCCCTGATATCCCGGGTTGGCTAGTGGGACTCTCCCATCTCCAACTGAGACAATCCAACAACCACAACTGTGGCATCCCTGCAGATGGAGTGTTCTTCTGATTTTTCAACAACTTAGCAGGGTTTTTTCCTTCTGCTGTGCTTCTCAGCATGCCTTAGGCTCTTCCCTATGGCTTTTAAAAAACTGGTGGCTGCTTCCCCATGGCACGTGTAAAACAGGCTGGAGGTACGGAAGTTTGTCTGCTGTCATAGATTTTCTCCCTCCCGCTCTCTGCAGTAGGCTACGCTCTGTAGAGACAGGTTTTGTAGAGACGGCAACACGGACAGTGGATTGAGTGCACCTTCAGCAAGTTTGCCGACAACACCAAGCTGCGTGTGGCGGCTGACACGCTGGAGGGAAGGGAGGCCAGCCAGAGAGACCTGGACAGGCTGGAGAGATGGGCCCATGCCAGCCTCATGAAGCTCAACAAGTGCAAGGTCCTCCATGTGGGCCGGGGCAATCCCAAGCACCGATATAGGCTGGGCAGTGACTGGCTGGAGAGCAGCCCTGGAGAAAAGGACTTGGGGGTGCTGGGGGACGAGAGGNGGGGCTTGGAGCAGCCTGGGCTGGTGGGAGGTGTCCCTGCCCAGGGCAGGGGGGTGGAACTAAGATGATCTTTAAGGTCCCTTCCAACTCTGACAGTTCTATGATCTTTCAGACCCACTTGAAGTTTGTAACTTCATCTCATCCAAAATATCAGTGTACCGCAGTTCCCTCCCTTTCGGAGCTGGGCAGTACAGTATATGCTGCATGGCAGGTGGGCTTTGTCTTTCTGTATTCTTATATTAACAGGCTACTCCGGGCACGTTTCCCAGTGTTCAAGGGTAAGATACAAGGGAATAACACGTTTGATGCAGGCCTTTGCCTGCATAGTTTGGCTGTGACTGATGTATGAAAAGGTGCAAAAGGCTGGGGGCAGTGGGATCAGTTCTCTCTGACAACCAGGGCTCATTGATGGGAGTTCAAAGAGCAACTGGAGACTCTCTGCAAAGTCATCTATTTTCCAGCTTTGCAGAGCTGATGGCTGGATTTTGGGTTAATGCTTTCAGCAGTTGTTACGCTGAGTGCCACGGATGCAGCGCAAGGCTGCTTTCAAGTGAATGGTTATTTCACTGACAGGTTCACACTCTCACCCCGGCTATCTTTAGGGAGAGTATTGCCTGGAATCTGCCCCAGGGTGTGCATCAGCGTTCAAGCAGCAAGGAGGAGCTGTTTCCCTGTAAGTGTTTTCCATGTGTATTATTTCATGTATTGCCTCTTCCCCCAGTGACATTTTCCTGCAGTGATGCTCCTCACTCTTTTTAATAGCTTTTACTCCTTTGTTTTTTGCCTTTTTTTAATGGAATATAGTAACTTCTTTTATATACACTCATTTGAGGTTTCTTTTGCTTCCTCTTAATTCTTTTATTTCTTTCACACACACACTTCCCCCCAAGGTCTGGTACCTCTGCATATTACAATCTGTCGCTGTCTCTGATGTCTTTGTAGCTGACTTAGATCTTCTCTCAAACACCCCAGTGCCATCTGCAACCTCGTCAGGGATGCAAATGTTTAATGAATAGTTGCAGCATGTTAGCAGGCTTCTTGTAAGGAACTGTTAGGAATGTGTGGAAGAAGGAGAAAAGGAAGAGCAGAAGCAGGCAGGTAAAGCTTTTAACTAAGGCTACTGCAATAAGCACTTTGAAAAACAGTAGAAAGATTTTCTTCACAAACTTACAGGTTGCAACCCTGGTTATTTACTACCGGGAAGGAAACAGACCAGGTGTCTAGAAAAGCAAGTGTCTAACACTGTGGCCATGAAAGAAGGGAGATGAAATAGTTAAGGCCAGATTGAAAGAGACACCAACTTCACAAGGCAAAAAATAATTGAATTTAAAAATAGGCTATCATTTTTGGACCAATACTTTCCCAGTAGTAGCTTGTACCTGCCTTCAGGGAGAGTGGAGCTGCTGGTCTGAATCTCTACTAGACACACACGCACAGAGCCCACCGCACTAAGCGGCAGAGAGCCAGGACTGTCTGCATCTGACAATAAATGAATTTCAAATATAGGAAAAGCGTAATGGAAGCTAAAGCACAGAACCTGGTACCAATCAAAATGTTATCTCTTCGCTCTTATTGTTTACTTTCTTATGATTTATTGCTACTCACAAAACTGGTTACTCCAGAGTTCTTATCTCATACTCTATTATAAAAATCATCGACTGAATGTGTTCCTGGACCATAAGAGTAACTGGATAGCTCTGTGATAGCCACATGCAGTGTTAAACAAGGTAGTGTCCACAAATACATTATTTTTGGAAGACTCGTTCCATTTATACTCCAGAGTAATCTATTTTCACAGGACAAGGGATAATACTCTTCGCAGTCACCTTGCTTTTGCCTGGTGAGTTGCTCCAGCTTTCACAGAAGCAACGCTGCAGGGAACAGCAGCTACAACAGTGACAGGAGCTACACTGTTCACTCATCAGTCCTATTAGCCCAGGCATTGCCCACTCTGCAGCTTATAGTCAATGGGGAAGTTCTCAGCTGTGTAATGACTAGGCAGCCTTTTACCTTCCATATGTTTCCACGGGGGTTTTTTCCACCCTAGGGCACTAGAAATCACAGGCAGTCCAGGTTTTTTTATCAAAAATCCATATCAAGTAGTAAAAGTAGTAAGGTCTTATCCCTTTTCCTAGATGGATACATAAACTGAACTACTGAAATGGACACAGCTCACTCTCCCTCCTTTGCCCAGTTGGAGACCCTGTTCTTCAGAGAGTTCACAACCGCACAGCACTTAAAGTTTAACAACTCTGTGTTGAGCATGTTCTGATCTGGCTAGTAATTAATAGCTCAAGTTGTTAATAATGGTGTACTTGGAAGCATAGTTATTAAAATAACAACTCGGGAAGTACTGTATTCCAGAATACTTTTTCAAGTCAAATAAGCAGCACTGAGTCCACCATCACACGAAGATGCTTACTTCAAAG
This sequence comes from Rhinoptilus africanus, assembly GCA_013400135.1. Classification (NCBI taxonomy): domain Eukaryota; kingdom Metazoa; phylum Chordata; class Aves; order Charadriiformes; family Glareolidae; genus Rhinoptilus; species Rhinoptilus africanus. The sequence goes on along the minus strand of VXBO01011015.1, from coordinate 71,031 downwards.
CGAAGGGTAATATAAATGAATTACCAAAGCAGCTAAAACTAGCTGGTCGCTTATCTGTAAGACATCTGGCTGCAGTACCCTCAAGCTGAATAGCCTTGGCTTTGCTACTGTAGAATTGTCAACAACCACTCCACCTACCTCAAAGCTCTCCTGAAAAACTTTCAAGAGGCTCAGACAGTACCAGACAATCCCTAACAGGATGCTGATTAGCACATCACCTTAAAGGACACGTAATGTGTTCAGGGTACTGAAAACAACAGGAAAGTTCATTAATATATTAATTTATTTCATCATTTCAGTTTTAGTTCAATTGAACATCAGAGCAGACAACTTTTTGCTTTGTGAAGACACAGGGAATTAACCACGTGACTATATAATTCATCTATGAAAAGGCTGTAGTTAGGAACTCAGCCTGATGCTTTGGTATAATTTATGTTTTCAGACATTCTTTTTACTTAGTAACTTAAAAAAATACAGCTTTAGAAGAAAACATGATTTTAACTCATGTTATAAAAGCCATCACAATGTTGGGTAGCTAGAGACATCACTTAGTACAATAAGTATTTCTGAAAATCTCATTCTATTAAGATTTCACAATATTAAATTAAGGTAAAGACCGCCTAAGCCTTGCCTCTAGACAAAATGTATTACCTGAAATTTGAAGTATAATATATACACAGGTTCCAATACAAATGTTGGAGTAATTTTCATACAAAATGTAACTGTGATGCAGTGGACAATTTTTAAATTAATGCATCCTCATCTCAACCAGATATGTTACTCATAAATTTTATTCTGTTTCCCTAGGAAATATTTTGTTGTCCATTACATCACAATAGCACGTTTTTTAAAAAAAGTTGATGGAGAACAATTGAACTATATTATGATGTTACATTTTAGACGTATTTCTTGATCTCATCGTAAAGTACTAATACAAAAGCTCCGCCCATGCCTCTCAACACATTCGACCAGGCACCTTTGAAGAACGCTTTGCCTCCTTCATCTTTGGCTATCTTCTTCCAGCAATCAATTGTGCCCTTGTACATAATATCAGCTGTGGAAACAGACACAAAAGTCAGAAGGCTTGAAGTTATACAGCAAGTCTGTTTCAACTTTCACATATATTAAACCAACAAAGGAATAAGCAAACTAGAGCCAAGAATTTAAAATGAAGTAATCAATTCATCAAAAGTAACTTTAATTCTCTACATGGAAATCAAAATGAATCAACGCTCAGCATCTTTAAGTGAGCACAATAGAAATAACCTGCAATTGGTTTCCCATAGCTTTTTTTTTTTAAATATTCCAATAAGGTCATTAGTTTTCCATAAGACAAAAGAAATACCCAGCATCTCCCATCGTTTCTCAATGAAAAGAAACCTTCTCCTGCCAGAACACCCCAGGAGCACTTATTCTTACCTCCCTTCCGGCCAGACTGCATCATCATCCTACGCCGCACAGTATCAAAAGGGTAAGAAACCAGCCCTGCTACTGCCGTGACAGTCTGGGCAATCATCCAGCTCACTACGATATGCACGTTCTTTGGGTCAGGCAACATACCTGTCATCAAGAACAAAGGAGCAGTCAGTACAGCGAGAACGGGTGGTGGGGAAGATGGCTACAGAAGGAGCGATCACCCACCAACCCCCAGCAGTCACTCAGTCAAGCCTGCAACTTCCCCCTTCATCCATATTTGACTATTAACAAGTACTATGAGTGACACAAAAGTTTACAGGACTGTTGGATTTTGGGATCTAAGCCCTCTTCATGCTCCCTGACCAAAAGCTCTCTCCTGCAGAACCCTCCCAGGCTTGTGTCATGAGCTGCAGTGAGTAACAAACTACCATACAAGCCTCAAGGCAGAGAGAGATCAACTGGAAAGTGTCTCAAAACACACTGCAAACCCAAAGCTTCTGCTCAGAGCAGCAAGTTGAAGGAGGCAGGAAGACACGTCAGAAACACCTGTTCATATTGAAGCACTAGCTCCCTGAACTGGTGCTGAGCCAAACCTGCTTCTCAAACCCCTAATGCACCCTGGAGTGCCTTTCCTGGATGGCTCTTCCCTCGCAGTCACTTCTCCACGCACTTCTTACCCTTGGCTGTGTCATAAACCCCAAAATAGGCTGCTCTGTAGATGATGATGCCCTGGACAGACACACTGAATCCTTGGTACAGGCCCTTCAAGCCATCAGACTTGAAGATCTTGACGATGCAGTCGCCCAGCCCGGTGAACTCCCTCTCGCTGGCTCCTTTGCCCACATCAGCCGCCAGCCGGGTCCTGGCGAAATCCAGCGGGTAGACGAAGCAGAGGGAGGTGGCCCCGGCAGCGCCCCCGGACGCCAGGTTCCCCGCGAAGTAGCGCCAGAACTGCTTGTGCCTGTCCACTCCCCCCAGGAAGATCTGCTTGTACTTGTCCTTGAAGGCGAAGTTGAGGGCCTGGGTGGGGAAGTACCGGATGACGTTGGCCAGGTTGCCTCTCCAGAAGGAGATGATGCCTTGCTCCTTGGGGATGCGGACTATGCAGTCGATGATGCCCTTGTACTGCTTCTCGGCCGTGATCTGTTTGCTGGCATGCTGGACCTGTGGGGAGGAGGAGGA